>JANRGW010019202.1:0-23562 GCA_024733675.1 Psilopsiagon aymara | reverse complement strand
GGGGGAGAGGAAACAAATAAGAAATAAGAAACAAACCAGAACAATGCAAAGGGAAAGCACCAGCAAGAGAACAGTATGTTCTTTGTAATGCTTTTTCTTCGGGGACATCTATTGCTGGCAGTAAGATTAAATCACTGAAACCTTCCCTGAAGCTACATCTGCCACTGCCTACATTTTCCAGCCTCAGTAATAAACTAACATTTGCCATTGTTCATTTCTTCTGGATTTCATTTCTTACAGGTTTAACCAATGCTATTTACCACAAGGCGTTCAGTTCTTGCTTAAAGCTGAGCTCTATGCCAAGTCCCTAAAAATATTCATAGCTCCAAAGAATCTGGTTTTAAATAATATCATTAAAAGTAGACGATATTAATACAACAGTTCACACTGAGTTCACATGCTCCTGATGCCAATGGATGAAAATGATGGAAGCCGAAGAAGCTGAAGACAAGACTACTATGAACTGGGGAACAAAATCCTTTTTACCTTTTTACTGGCTCTCTGTACTTTGATTAGAGGAGTAGTTTTCTTATCCCAAAATATTTAAAAATAAAGTAATTCTGTTACAGTCTTGCTTATCCTGACATGGAGTGCTGTACCTATTTACTGCAGAGCAATGGGCTGTGTGAGGTGGGTCATGGCTGCCAGTTTGAGGGGTGTTTGGGAGGAAGGATTCACATTACCCCTTTTTTCCCCAGGATGCCATAGTGATCCATGAAGTTTATGAAGAAGGGGCAGCAGCCCGAGATGGCAGACTTTGGGCTGGAGATCAAATTCTGGAGGTAAATAAGTCTCTCTGTGTGTGCTTGCTTATGTCCTTGTCACGTATTCATTGCAGTGTAGGTTTCTTGAAGGGGGGAAAGCGATCATTGCATGGGGCAATTGAAGCTTCTTTTCTGCCACTGAGAATGTCCTGACATATTCATATTTCCTTATGTATTCATATAAACTGAAGGTACAAATTGAGAATATATTAAATTTAATTGAGCACGGCAGTTTCTCGGATTACATAGTTCAGCTGTCATGTCCAATAGCTCAGTATTATTCATCTGTTTAATCTTTCATTCAGAGGCCTGCACTACCTGCACTGCTCAAGTGTCTCAGTATTGCCTGCAAACAAAGTGCTGAGCTGGGTGAACTTGGGACAAGAAGGCAAGGGATGGCTGCAGCATCCCTGTGAGCATCCCTGCCAGCATCCCTGCTGCTAAACAGTGCCTGCCTGCAGCGTTGCTGGCAGAGCTACCAGCTCCCTCAGGCCATGGCTCATAAAACCAGTAACACAGAGAATTATTTCTGTCAATAAATGTAGTGTTTTTCCTGCAGAGAAGCATGGAAATTGAGGAGGGAAAGGGTTAAGATAGACGTGTTGGTCTGCAAATGAAACTTGCGTCAGGCAGGGGTTCAGCGCAGCTGCTTGCAGTGTCTCGCTGTCAGATCAGGACAAATTCCCAGCATGGCCATTAAGGCTTTGGTGTGTAGGGTTAGGAAAATAGTGAGAGGTACTTGGGGATTTGTCTTTACAGCTCTTGCACTGAAAATATTGTTTTTAGTGTTAAGGCTGAATGTTGTTTTCATTTTATAAATAACTGTGTATTAACAGAACACAATAATGAGGGGGCAGAAATGGAGAAGGTTAATTAATTCTTCTCTGGTCAAACAGGAAAGTGCTGATGTTTGTGTGCCATAATATTGTTATTCTTTCAGCTTTTAAAAGCCATAGTAATGAATCAAAAAGATGACTCTGAATTAGTTTCAGATTAGTATGATAAAGCCCAGTAGATGCCTGTGTCAAGAAAAGAATGACAATACAGTATATAAACAACTGTGTGCAGAATTAGTACAAAAGAATGTAATTACTGTAAATTAGGCTTAATTATCTTAATGTGAAAGTAAGTATGGCTATAACTTTGTGTATCTAGAAATACTGAGAATTATTTCCATTGCCTTAAAACTTAATATGTTGTGGAAGAGGATTAACATTGTATTCACGTACAATTCATGCTGCTTCCTAAAGAGACTTCCAAAATATTTAAGTATTGATATTTTTTGCTATTAAGAAATAAATCAGAGTATTGGCAAACACTTTCAAGAGTATCTGTGGATCAAAGTTGGCAAAATTGGCAGATTAAGATTCAAGGTGCAACGGATGTCTTTAGTACTTGGGCGTTCAATCAGAACTTCTTGTTCCATCTGATACTACTAAAATGCTGAAACATTTTCAGGTTATGGTAAGAGAAATGTTATTGAGTGCTCCAGGAGTGGTCTTGTGTGCCATCTATTGGAACAAAGCAAAATAACCATTTAATATGTCCTGCCTGGGCTTCACCATTGCCATTTGCTAATGTTTTTGATTCCTTCTGTCTTCGACTTGGCAGTGGTGCAAAGCTGGGGGAGAAAGAATCTGAGCAGTAAGAGATGCAAGAAGCTCAAAGGAGCACGTCCCACTTTGTCTGGTTGTAAGAAGGAAGCATTGTCTGAGGTTCCAGCAGTGAAAAAGAAGAGAAGAACACCCACAAAACTTACAAGCCAACCTGTTTTGATTATTGTGATTTGTTCCATGCAGAGGCACAAAGCACCAAACTTGCACTCAGTAGGAGGCCCAGGAGCTCGGCCCTTTAGAAATGGGAGCACTAAATTAGAGTGCCAAGGGGTGTCAATTTGACAAATTTGTCCTGTCTAACACGAGTAGGGTGCGATGAAAAGATCGTTTATACATGTCATTTGGAAAGAAAACACTGATTATTTCAGGTGAACGGGATCGATCTGCGGAATGCCAGCCATGAAGAAGCTATCACTGCATTGAGACAGACGCCCCAGAAGGTGCAATTAGTAGTTTATAGAGATGAAGCACATTACAAAGATGAAGAAAACTTAGAGATCTTCTATGTAGATATACAGAAGAAAACAGGCCGAGGACTAGGGCTCAGCATCGCTGGAAAACGGTAAGAGCATCTCTCTGACCTTAATGTACTTCAGATGAGAAATAATTTGCTTTTTTTGCCATAAGAATGACTGTAGACATTAAATGTAATAGGAAATAAAGGAAAAACTCTGTAAGGAAGACAATTTTGTATCTAAATAGCTTCAAGGATGCCATGGGGCTGTGTAGCCAAGTGGGCACATGTGGAACTGGGAGCTCACTGTCCTGCTGACTTCGGCATTGATGCATCTGAGGGCTTGGAGGCCCTAACTGTGGTTCTTCTGATTTCAGAATGGGGGCAGAAACCAGATGTCTTACGAATACTATATATATTTATATTTATAATACTGTTATAAATTCTTTAAATATAGATACTATAAGTATCTATATAAATACCAGGGTATTCCTTTGAACACTGATTTATGAGTTAGATCTAGCTCCTACCACAGTTCAAAGGGACTGGTATCAGTGGAAGACAAGCAGCTGAGTTAGACCCACATCCTGAACAGTATCAAAGTGACTGGTCAACACTAGGCACCAGTACTGTGAGTACAGAGCAGAATCTGAGACACAATGGGTAGGTAAGAGCTGCTTAATAAAATGTGACTTTTTACTGATATATTTCTAAACTATTGCTATTAGATCATTCAAAACAGAGCACTGATAGCTTTAATCTTTCATTGCTAGAAGAGATTTACGGCATGACACTGGCGAGCACTCGTTCAGCGTTGGAAGTGTCATATGGTTGCTCCTCTCTATTGCCAGAAATAATTTATTTTCTCAATTACAAATCATCATGTCATTATCCTGACTGCGTATGGTCAGTAAAGTTTCTGCAGCAGCTTTTTACAAGAGTGGTGATGTTTAACCCAGGTGTTGTGAGCAGATTGCGGGCTGGGTAATTAATTTAACTTATGTAAATTACCTTACAGATGGTAATGGCAGTCTCCAGCCCTCCCATGTTTGCTTCCATGCAAAACTTTCTGTACTACTGCTAAGTGCTTTGCCTGTGGGGATTTCTACAGTAGAGGTAGCCCAGTTTGTGAAGTCAACATGTGATGCCCAGTTATAATTCAGGTTGTGACGTTCTGTGTCCTGAAGGGTGCCAGATGCCAAACCTTGGCCTTGCAGCTGGCACCAGCTCACACCACAGTGAGCATCAGGAGATGGGGCCAGCACCAAGGGGTCTGCAGCCTCTGGGAGGGGATACAAAATACATGGCCCTCTATGTCTGAGTGGCCACAAAGCTGGATTTTCTGCTGCGTAACTCAGGTGCAAACTAGAAAAGTCATTTCTGCAAACTTCTCCCTGTTTTTATTGGGGGCTTCCAGGCTTCTGAGAAAGGAACTGAGCTGAACCTCAGAGGGGAATACAGAAAAGGTATCCAAGGCTGCATAATTCATATCAGGCACATCAGGACATAGTTCAACTCCATCTTAGACTGATCCTTGGCTTTTGATTCACACAGGTGGTATTTTTCATGAATCTTCATGGCTCATACAGTCAGAACTAATGGTTCAAGTCAAAAGACAGTATTAAATATAGCAAAACATGCCTTAGTTTTAAAACTCATAGATTTTTTGCATGGTTGAATGGATGTAAAACTACTTCTTGCACTGCTCACAGGTTTCTGTTAATGCCTCTTAAATGCAAGTAATCTAAACTGGTCTCCCAAAGAATATTGGATTGTGTAATTAGCCATATGCTTCTTGCATTGTTAGAAATGGAAGTGGAGTGTTTATCTCTGACATTGTTAAAGGAGGAGCTGCAGACCTAGATGGAAGATTAATTCAAGGAGATCAGATTTTGTCTGTAAATGGAGAGGATATGAGAAATGCCTCACAAGAGACTGTTGCCACTATACTTAAGGTGAGTACATAATACATTTTAAGATATTGAATTGCAGTTACTAACACTATGCTGGGTAATTATCCTGAAGTGCTATTTACGCATAAGCAGGACAGCTTGAACTGATTACTGAGACAGGAATTTCATCTGAAATAACTTTGGGAAATTCATTTAAAATCACTTCTCCATGTATTTCTAGGAGTTGGATGGTATGAAATGGAAAAACAAAGACACATGTAGTAGTTCGGCATTTATTTGAAAATGCAACTGTGGATTTCTTATGTTAAAAAAACATTTGGAAGCCTGAGAGGCGTACAAATCAGAACTGAAATAAAATGCCTTTGGCTTTGCTGTACTGACCTGCTGCTATAAAATGGCAGCTTAAATCTGTTTCTGTACAGCTATCCATCTTAGTGGAGTGATCTTACACTCTGAAGTTGCCTTTTCCGTTCAAAAGCATGTGGCTGCTTGGGTCAGAGGAGAGGGCAGGAGGTGGCCTGTTGAGGGCCTGATGTTAACTCCTCCATACAGCTCCCAACCCCGACAGCCTGTACCTGGGATGAAAGGATGGGTGGGAGTGATGCTGCAGACCCACTTCTATTCAAAACTGCATCTGGAGACAAGGGCTTTTTCCCTGCCATCACCACTACTGTTTCTGCATATGATTTCTTCCATTCTTGAAGGGAAAGGCTAATTATTTCCTTACTTTTTCCATTCAGGGTTGATACTTGGCCAAAAGTTTACCTATTTAAGAATTGGAAGTATGTGATATTTTCAATTACGAAGTTGAATCCATATGTGTTAATTTCACCCTTTTCTGCAGCATTTTTCCTCTGAAGTGTTTTCCATGAGTATTGTTTGTAGCAAACTTCCATTAAAGAGTTGGGAGCTTTTGTTTATTTTTCCTGAGTAATTGGCCATCTACAGTTTGCCAGTAGGAAGATTCATACTGACTTCAGCAACTAGGATTAAACCTTCAGGTTAAACCTTGATCCAGGAATGGGTACATTTTGTACTGTCTAAAAACAAATGTTAATGCTTTTGAGCATTCCTTGTGGTTTTCTTCATGGGGTTGTGGTGCTGAATATAAACATAATTCTCTCCAGGAGAGCATGAAATATTATACGTCTACTTAAATGCTGTACATTGTGGTTGTTCTTTTTCCAAGTGTGCCCAAGGCCTAGTGCATCTTGAACTTGGGAGATTGCGAGCTGGGTCGTGGCTGTCATCACGGAAAACATCCCAGAACAGTCAGGTTAGTGACAAATTCATATGTATAAAGTGGGGCTGTGAAGGGCAGGGCATGGGGACAGAGCACATGCACGTGGGGCTCAGTCCTTCCATAGACACTGCTGAGGAGGTGGAACAAAGTATTTTATCACAGGGATTTTCTGTGCTGAGCTGCAAAGCAAGTGTTGTGCTGAAATGCTGGTGGAGTAGAAGAGCAAGTTAATGTCTTTTTTTAAGGAGTGTCTTCCTGAGACATACCAAAAATGTGTGGTATCTTTCTCAAATAATGATGCCCGTATATATTTTTTTCAGACCTGCAGAAAGTGCTGGATGTATTTTGTGCAGCTGTTTTGTCACTCAAAAGGAGTTAATGAAACTGAACTGTATCTCTGCCTATCTCAGGGCAGAACCACATGAGAGCTGCTTTGCTCTCGAAGAAAACACAGAGCAATTTCCTGCTTCACTTGCTTTTTACCTGAAGCAAAGACAACAATTCATTTTCAATCAGTACAGGGCTTTCCCTTTCTCCCCACACCCCCCAGTCAGCTCAAACACTGATACCATTGGCATTAAAGCTCAAGTGTTGAAAGGGAGAAAATCAAGGCAAGATGACTTGGAAAACTATTTTTTTGGTGGATTTTCCTTCCAAAGACTGACTCCTTTGCCATTATATTGAAGTTGCCAGTGATTCACAGCAGGCCTATTGCTATGGAGTACGGAGTATTTTGCTTTGGAGCTATGGAGTATTTTGCCCCCTCTCTGCCTAAGAGCAGCTGTCAGATACCTGTGGGGACATTGCCCATGCACCTCCCTCTCACACAGAATTGGAAGCAGTCAGGAGAGCCTGCACACCAGTGGGGTCCAGCCCAACTTTCACAAAAGCTAAAAGAAGGGTTTGGATTTGGAAATAGAGAGCCATAGGATTTAAGTTAAGGGGGGATTTAAGTTAAAGCAGGAATGCTTTTAAGGAGGTCAGTAAGAGGGGGTACTTGTCCTCAGTGTTGTGCATGAACAACCTAAAAAGGATGCCAAGATCATAGTCATGTGGTGTGATTTCTTAACTTCCTAAAGGCCAGCAGTGCTGGAGCCTGGGATGGGTGAGGTACAGGAAGGGCTAAAGCCCAGCTTTAAAAATACTGACTAAATATCCTTGGAGAAACAGCTGCACTGCATACAGCAGGCAAGGAGAAATGAAATAACAGAGGAAAATTATACTGATTGCATTAAGTAAGACAGCAGTCTTGAGTATTAGGAGGTTTGGGATCACTGTTATCAACAGCTAGCCCAAGCAAGAGCAATGTAATCAAAAAGTGATGGTTAAAAATTACCCACCCATTTTTACTATGTAAAACTCACAGGTGGAAGGGAAGCAAAATAGCATCTAACATGAATCCAGGTAAAAATCAGATCAAACGTCACCCCCCTTTCTTTGTGGCATAAGAGGCTTTTGCAGGAACCTGGTAATTTCTGTATCTCTTTTAATACAAGAGATCTTAATTGCTTTTACTGCAGAGTCATTTGAGAGCCTTCATCTCAGTACTCCTCAGGGACTTGGTGATTTTGAAAACCAAATAGATTTTTCTCAGCAAAACCTTTCCAAGAGTTATAAAAATCTTGGCAGATAACACAGCAAATCAGCTTGAATGATTTGCACAACTGTGAGCGATGTTGTCGAAGCTGCTGGCCAAGAGCATCCAGAACTTTTGTCCTCACTTGGCTTTTTTCTTGGCCTGTTGCATACCTTTAACCATAGAAATAGAAGCCTTGTGGTGCAGGACAGTGATTTCTTTGACATGCATGGCAAATTACATTAACTGACCCACAAATTGGCAACTCAAGGTGGAAATTGTGCTCTGCCTGTTGTTCATCACTGACAGCTGCACACTGGTCAGTTGGAATTAATGCTGCCAGAGCTTTTGATTCACCGCCTAATGCATTTAGAGGGAGAAAGCTCTGCTGTGGATGGAGAAGCATAGGCCAGATCTTTGTTTTGTGTAAGGCTGCACAGTTGGGAAGGTCTGGCCCTCGGTGAAACCTGTTGTTCAGATGCACTTCCTAAATTGATAATTATGTTTCCTTGAGGAGCAGAGTCTGAAGATAAAGCCAGATACAGAGATAGGGGAAAGGAGGGCTGGTAATGGACAGCCAAGAATTGGT
This sequence comes from Psilopsiagon aymara, assembly GCA_024733675.1. Classification (NCBI taxonomy): domain Eukaryota; kingdom Metazoa; phylum Chordata; class Aves; order Psittaciformes; family Psittacidae; genus Psilopsiagon; species Psilopsiagon aymara. Next base: position 15,407 of record JANRGW010019202.1, on the reverse strand, counting down.
TACATGCCCAAGCAGCCATCTTCAGAGGCTCTCCCTTTTGTCATCTGGCATGTTATTCTGGAAATAAGGGTAGGTTCTTGGTCAAATGAAAGGAGCAGAGTCTATTACAGGACCTTGTAATCAGACAGTATATTCAGCTAACATAACAAAGCCTGTCGATTACTACCATGTAACAAGATGGGTGTTAGTGTGGGAGAGGAGCTGTTATGTGTCCTGCTGGGTGCTTTATGTACATTCATCATGCCTGCAGAGTCCATCATGAAGGGAGATGCCCGCAGCTGTAGCAGCATCCATCATGTACCCTTCTCCTCAGGTTCAGAGACACACTGGGAACAAAGGAGAGTGCTAATCCTACTTTCTGATGCCCTCTAGAGCAGACCTGACCAACATGAAGTGTGCATGTAGAGTGAAGTTCAGTTGTGTAGGTGCTCATTTGGAACTGAAGTTGGAAGGGTTTTCAGTTGCGTGGCTGATGTGGTATTTCCAGTGTGGTTGTCACAGAGCACAGCTGCACCCGTATGTTGTAGGAACTGGTTTAAAGTTAACATTTGGGTTTGACTCACAGGTTTTGATTTATTTTTAACTCCAGGCAAGCCAACAGAGTGTCCATAGCCACTTCCACCCTGCACTTGCTCCGGTCCTCTCAACCTTACAGAACTTTGTTGGCACAAAAAGATCTTCAGCAGATGTGTCTCAGAGGAGCTCAGGTATAATCTGAGTGGCTGTCAGAATAGCTGTGTGTTATTTGCTGTATGTTTGTGCTGCTTTCAAAGCAAAACTGAATCCTTGAATCTGGTTTTCCTACTCTGCCTCCCAGAAGACCACTGATGTTTGAAGACCCAAAACACTTTCCAGCAGATGCCATTATTTTTGTGTGTACTCATAGAGTAATGGTTTCTGTTTTAAGTGCAGAATTCCTGTGCCCTGCTATTCCCCGACGCCCTTGTCAGAGGCTTAGCACAGGCATGGTTCTCACATTAGAAACCATTCTGTCACAGAATAAAGCTGCCACCACTTCATTTATTTCTTTGTTGCTCTTGAGTGTACAAAGGGGAGTTTTGTAAGGAGGAAGTCATAATGCCCAGTTGGCAATTTGCAGATTTAGCAAGTGCTAAATCTACAGCCTGCAGTATCTTGTGGAGAGCCTGTGCATTTGGGTGCTCTGACCTGCCTCAGAAGTCAGTAGCCTTTGGTTATGAAGTAGAAGATATTTCTTCTGCCAGTTTGCATGCACTGGAGGAGGAATGTGGCTTCCTTCTGGCAATTTGGAGGGCCCTGCAGACTTCAACACCTTGGCAATCCTGCCTTCCATACTCATAAGAGATACTTGCACAAGCACACTTGCCTGGCGGTGAGAAATACTGAAATGTGTTATTAAGAATCATTAACTTTTGAAAGAGACTAATTTTGCCTGACTCCCAAAAGGTTTTTAATGGGAGCTGATAGAATTAGGGGTTGGTATAGCAGAGCCCAGGACTTCACTACACCCTCAGCTTTTAGGCTGTTGAGTCCCAGTTTGAATGATTCCTCTGAGGTGTCCCTTGTTGTCCCTCTTTCTTCTGAGTACTTTTAAATGTCCTATGGCTATATATGTGCCAGCCAGACTTCCTGGCTGTCTATTATTTACTAATAGAACACAAATTAGAAGAGGAAGTCCATGGAACCTCAACAGTCTCAGACCAGTCACGTGCTCTACCCTTTGTAGTAGGAACACTGTGATTTATGAACAATAAGCTGATTTTTAATTGAGTGAAATGGACAATAGGGCTTGTCTTCAGGCTGGCAGAGTGCTGCTATTCATTAGGTTGTGGTGAGCAGTGGCAGTGCTACAATGGGCATCACGGTGGCATCCGTCAGCCGGAGTGATTACATCCTCCTCACGTGAGCAGCGCTGCCTGGTTTGGCACAGGGAGGCTCTGCTCCTGCTTGGTGATAACTCTGACTATGCAGCAAGGGACCATTGTCACCTGACAGTGTTATCTCTTAATTACATTATCTCTTAATTACAGATGCTAATTGTTTGTTTCATTATTCGTAGGAGCAGATATGGGCCCAAGGACTGTGGAGATAACAAGGGTCAGTGAGTTATTTTCGATCAATTCCAAAAGCTGACACATTTAACCAAAGTTGCTAATTTTTGTAGCATCTCTCAGAAGTAAAATTGCATTATTTATGTTTGCAGTAGGTTGTTGGATGTATGCCTGTGTAGTGGGACCTGCATGTGTGAGGATGTGTATGTCTGTCAAACCTATATTCTCCCTGTTCCATAAATCAAATGATCAGTTATTGCTCTACCCTGAATGCTGACCTCTGCAAGTTGCCCCAGTTGCAAATGTTGTTTTGTTTTGCTTGTTTTAGGGACCAAATGATGCACTTGGTATCAGCATTGCAGGAGGGAAGGGAAGTCCATTAGGAGATATTCCCATCTTCATTGCTATGATTCAAGCCAGTGGTGTGGCTGCCCGTACCCAAAGACTCAGAGTGAGTAGAGGGATCCTCTGAATATTCATTATTTCATCTGCAGTGTGTCCTACAGAGAAGGAGCCTCAAGCACTTCTGTATCATCACCTTGATAATAACTCATAGACCGCTTTTCCATTTTTTATGTATATATCTAAAACCAGAAACAAAACCAAATAGCCCTGCTTGTCTCTTCCCTTTGTAATTATATTGCATCTTGGGATAATGCCCATAATGGAAAAGTGATACTAGGAGAAAGAACATGCATGCATTTGCAGTGGTCTTGAAGTGTATGTGTTCATCCAGACCGAGGGAGGGCAGCAACAGGCTCTCTGGAAACCACAAGCGTTTTGGGGACTGCAGGCTGGGCATCATTTAGAGCTCAAAACAGGTAGAAAACAGATTGGAAGTTAGTTGTTTGTTCTTAAGGCCTTTATGAAAGAAATACCAAAATAAGGCACTTATATCAGACCCCCAGGATATGTGTGTTTCAGGAATTACTGTAGTGAACACTTTCAGTTCTGGAGAGAGTTTCAAGGAATCATTAGTACTGGAAAGAACTTATTATGCAGACACACAGGGTTGCTTTGGCCCATGAGATTCATTGCTACATGCTGCTACATTCATGCCATGTCTCTAACAGGATTATACAATAGCAGTAACTGGCAGGGTCAAGATCATTTTTATGTAGAAGAAGAAGAAGAAATTGTTTAGGTTAATTAGATTAATATCAGAAGTGTCTGCTTTCCTACAGTATGTGAATGCATAGTCTGTAGAAGTATGAGCTCATTGCACATACGGACACAAATAATCCTCTCTGGATGGGAGGACAGCAGTGAAAGTCTCTCTCTCTCTCTGCTTGCAAATGGAAGTGGTAAAATACAACGCATCTTTCTCTGGTTGCATTGTTGTTTGTAAAAAAATCCATATTGTGCTTACTCTGAAGAATGGGAAATGATAACTAGCAGTGCAGAACTGTCACAAAAGGGATCCTGCAAAAGAGAAGCATGACTGTGCAATGTCAAGTTCATGAGGAATTTTAAGCATTCTTAATTTTAATTTTCCCTAATGCTAGTAATTTTCCATTACTATTGTACATTTTAGGTTGGAGATCGGATTGTCAGTATTAATGGGCAACCTTTGGATGGGCTGTCTCATGCAGATGCGGTTAATCTACTAAAGAATGCTTATGGGAGCATTATCCTGCAGGTATGGTGATAAATTGAACATGCAGCTGTGTGAGGGGAGATAAATGGCATTCAGGGAAAAAAAAGAAAAGAAAAAACCCTAAGCATCACTGGCACAAGGCATCACAGAATTGCAGGGTGCTTGCTGATGGGAATTGCACGGAATGAAAGCAAGAAATGATTTTCATTCAAAAATTCTTCATTGCCATTCATGCAGGCTGTGAGCATGACTATATAAAAGCATAACAAGGGAAACAAAATAACTTGTTGCTACACATGATAAATCAACAAGCTTCCAAGTTGTTGTTTGTATTTTTAATTTGAAGTTAGCTAGGAACAAAAAATCGTGTGTGTGTGTGTATGTGTGAGTGTGTGCTTGTGGCTAGACTGTGACCGAACTGCCCACACTATCAATTTCCTTGTTCTTCAAAGGGGGAGAAGAAAGAAATGCTAGCAGCAGTTAGGGAAAATGTTAGCATCATCATTAAGACAGTGCTGCCTAAAATTGATTATTCTACAGGTAATGAATAATAATACTCGAGAAAGAAAACTGTTATCACTGCCATATTCATATGCTAGCTAAAAAGAGCACGTTCTGCCACTTTGGTTCTAATTGCTGCTTGCCAGTATATTCATCTTCAGTTTATTTTTATGTTTGCACAAAGAAATGGAGAAAATACTTGCCAGAGAGAATTCAAAATACTGCTCATTTGCAGAATTATTGTAACAATTGGAAAACAATAAGATGCACTACTAAAATCTACTCTGATGTTCTTTGTTATCACAGCATATTGGATTGGAACACATCTTGAGAGATTTTTTCAAGCTTCTTGCTTGCATTACAACCCCATTGTGACTATAAAAAATAGGGGGAGGGAGAAAAAGGTAAAAAAAGAAATGAAATTGCAATAAACTTAGTTTTAGACTTGCTTATTCTTTGTTTTGTATGCCTGTGAACTGCTGGCCTGGTACGTGATGAGTCAGTTCCAGAGCAGATGGTGTATTTGTGTAGTTCCACGAAGTCAGAGGAAATACCCAGATATACACCAGCTGGGGATTTTCTGTTAAATTATAGTTATCCTATTGTTAGTGATGTTGAGTAATTTCACTTTTCATGTCAACAGTATTCCCTGAATAGAAAACGAAAGCTTGCTGCAGAACCCAAAATTGCTAATCTTGAAAGCTGTAATGCAGTGTAGCCCACCTCATCATGTCTTAAAAAATATTCCTGATGTCAGTTGGTTGCTCACATAAACAAAGAGGTTCTTCTGGAAACGCCTTTGGGTTTGTCACTTAATGGGTTTTTCTTCTGCATTTTTGCTGTCTGGCTTAAAATGGGCTTAATACTTTTCATTGACAATATGGATTTACTCTGATAGAATAGAGTCTATTTTCCTCTATTAAAGTCTGTTATGTGAAGGTGGGATGTTAGAATCTATTTTCCTCTGTTAAAAATCTGGGATCTTATATTTTAATAGAGCAAAGAGTAGTGTTGAAGCCATGCTGTGATGATACCTTACATGCAAACCACAGGTACTTCTCAGTCACTGGATTGCTTATTTTTATTACAGCAATCAAAATGGAATAATCCTATCGCTGTGATAATCATGACTGATGTGTCATTAAGTAATTCTGTTTATTATCAGGTTAGACCACTTCATGGCAAACTACTCTGAAAGGTCAGATAATTGTGTTCAGTGGGGTGGAAAGGCTTATTATCAGCACGTCCTGGGAAGGATGGGGAAGGAGTTTGCAAATGCTGTTTGCAAATGGGAGATTAGGGTCTCAGGGGAACAATCATCCCTTTCGGCTGTTTTGATGCTTTGGTTTAATTTAATTTCTTTTCTGCAGGTGTAGTAATGAGATAAGGGGAAGCTTTTTTACGAGGCTGTTGAACTCTGATACGTTCTTCCTGCCAGCAGAAGATTTTTGAATATAGATTTATTTTGCCCTCATTTTATTTAACAACAAACTATGACAAAGACTGGCTGGCACTCTATCCCCTTTTGCAGTGAGAAGGAAAACTTAACAGTGTCTTTGCTGTCTGCTGGACCCCTTCATTTAGGGCATCCAAGAACTTGGGTCCTGGGATGCAAAATTTGCATGAGAACCAATCTTCCTTCGTGGAAAATGCTACCTCCCTCTCGGCTCCAAGTGATTAGGAAGAGGGAAATATAGTTGTGGGAGAATTGTGAGCAATCATTTAAAACAGGGGATTTATATAATGGATTTTTGTATTTCGAAAAGGTACGTTTCCCTTGAGCCGTGGGTGGAAAAAGTACCTGTTAATTTTGATAAAATAAGGCCATAGATAGCTAGAGGAAATGTTGGAAATACACTTAGTGGGTATTTCTCGCTGTTCTCTGAGCCAAAATCCTGTGCAATGCAGTAAATGTCAAGCAGGGAAGAATAGCTTATCACAAGGAGATGGAGTTAGGGGATAACCACAAGGATGTAGTTGTTAGGGAATTGATGTCCTTTCAGCTGTAAATACTTAGAATCCCAAACACTTCATAGTGATTTTCTCAACTTTCTTCCTGAAAAAGCAAAGAACAGAAAATTAGCATGCAATGGAAGGTTGAGAGAAGAGCCAGAGAGAGCATTGAAGCTTTGTGTTTAATAGAACCTGCTGAGTCTGAAAGATTCTACCCTTGTGAGGCAAAACCCCTGTGAACAGCAAACCCCAGACTATAGCAAGTAGCTGTTTCCTCAGAACAGCCATAAGTGGCTTTGTACCTAACCTACACAACAGTGATAGGGTTGCTTTAAAAGCCTGAGCAAGTTTGCCATCCAACAACCTGATAAACTGTCATTAACTTTATTAATTACTGTGTGGTGGTAATTCATGATGTCTTCGGACTGATGCAGTAGGCAGGATTGGGAGGGTTAAGAATCCAGTTTGTTGATCTATGCTGGAGACTGCAGTGGAGTTGAAACCAGAGATTAATTTCTTCCATACTCAGCAAATAAACCAATGTGAGGTATTTCGGGGCCTCTGCACAATGGTACCTTGGATCTCTGTATTTTGTGCTCTCTGTAGGAGACCTTTACTTTCAAGCCCAATCCTGGACACCCTGTGCCAACTCTGAGATGCACATATTCCCCTGAGAAAGTAATCTTTTCCTTTGGATTATCCAGAAAGACTCTTCCCCTCTGTTCAGCATCTGAATGATAGTCATGTAAAAGACAAGAGAAAGCTTCAGATCGAAGTTTGCATTTAATTCCCAGAAACATGGTTACTATTAACTCTATTATTTGAAAGTATTGAATTTGTAGGACATTTCAGAGAGTAGGACTAGTATTTGAAATTTGCCTGAGGAAAAAACCCATCAACAATTGAGTTTCCTATTTTCTGCACAATTAGCCAAGGTGTCTTTGGTATTAAGTGAACACACACAGTTTTTCATTGCATCCTTCTGTTTAGGTTGTGGCTGATACGAACATCAGTGCCATTGCTACCCAGCTGGAGAGCATGTCTGCAGGGTGCAACCTCAACTCTTCATCTGAGCATCATTCTGAAGATCCCGAGTAAGTTTGTACTTAGTCTGCATGACTGAGTTGGATTTCTGCGTGCCATGCAAGGCAAAAGCCTAGGGTGGTGAAGGAGGTGTCTCTCCCATTGCTCTTGCCTATAATTTTTCATCACCTTTAAAATGAAAACTGTGACCTTCTCCACACTGATTATGGACTCATGTCCATCTTCACACAGTGACAGAAATTGCTTGAGTAAATAAGCATAAAATGTGTTTCCAAGCACTAGTTCTGGACATGTTTCAAGATAATATATCTCCTTTTTTTTTCCTAATGTGTTATGCTGATGGTGACAGTTCTGCCCTTGTCTGTTGGCTTCCTTGCCTGAAAGGAGTTATGATCCTAGCAATTTGAAATGATTTGTCATTGGCAGACTAAGGCAAGAGGTGTTAAAAACCTGGTATCAGAGACAAATGTTTCAAAACATGTCCCAGAACATTCTTTGTCCTTTGAATCTTTTTAGCTTTACAATTCAAAAAAGTCTGATTAAAAAATGTTCCCCTTGCAGCACTTGTGTATGGTGATAGAAGCTAGAGATCTAGCCCTCCCATGGCCATGCATCATTCTCCATTGTGTGCTTTTTAGGGCAGCTTATAGCATACCAGTAATCATTTTGAAATTCATTTGATCTTCATTGTGGTTCAGTAGCTTCATTATATTCTTCATTTTCATTCTTTGATTCATTATATTTATTTTAAGAAGCTGAGATGCAAGTTGCTGCCCTACCTCAGGGGTTTTTGAGTATAAAAGTTAAGCTATTTATGCTGCATTCTCTAGTCTTACAATGCAAGATACTGTTTTTATTGCTGCTCTCAAAGGAGAATTGCTTACTTCACAAAAGAATTTGTATTCTCTTTTCATATTAAAATAGTAAGGAAATGTGAATGTGAAAATATGAAGCAGAAGTAGGTAGGCGTATGTATTCCCTCCACCCTAAAGAAATAGCTACATATTGGTCATAATGGAATCATGGAATATTTCAAGTTGGAAAGGACCTTAAAGCTCATCCCGTTCTAACCCCTGCCACGGGCAGGGACACCTTCCACTAAAGCACATTGCTTCAAGCCCCATCCTGCCTGGCCTTGATCACTGCCAGGGATGGGGCAGCCATGGCTTCCCTGGGCAACCTGTGCCAGGGCCTCGGCACCCTCATAGTGAATAACTTCTTCCTTATATCAAATAATATATGTATATGTATATATAAAATCCCATATATATGTTCATTAACTCTGATAATAGGCTATGCCTTTATACAGGTGGAAGATGACAGCTTTTGTCCCTGCAATTCTTTTTAAATATATAGAAATAACTTTTTCAAATTTGCAATGGATATATACATACACCTGGTCTAAATTCCACCAAAAATCTTCCTTTGCTCAATGTAGGCAGTAAAAGCCACTGAAGAGTTCAGGCTGTAAGTGATGGGGTTGCAAGGCACAGGGGTTAGGTCAAGTACAGGTTGTTAGAAAACAGCCCAAAGAGCCTGCAGTAGAGCCAAGACTATGAACACGGGTGTTGCTTGCTTCACCCTATTAGACTCCTTCCTCTGAAGACATAAAACAAAATGATGCTGTAAGGAAATAGCTGCAGTTGCCACTTTTGCAGACTAAAGATGACAGCTTGGCTGGTAAGAAAGCAAATTCTGCATACGTGCAATGACTGCAGATCAGAGGAGTCTCACTTCTGCATCAGAGATAAGTGCTCTTGTTGAGTTCCTATTTAAAAGAAGTATTTTCAAAGTGAGGAGCTGAAGTGCAAGAAACAGCGTTTGAACTCTGGGCTGTGCAGGAGGATGTTTCAGTGCAAGGGCAAGAGTTGTGGTTTGTGACTGTTTGAAAAACTTCTTGATAGATAAAATATCTCTGTAAGTGTTCCTTCTGCATAAAGTCCCCAGAGACAAACATTGCTATTCTAAGTGATATCTGTTGTGTTTTCAGAGCACCTCAGCCTAAGATTATTGCTTTGGAGAAAGGCTCTGATGGACTGGGATTTAGTATTGTAGGGGGGTATGGAAGTCCCCATGGAGACCTGCCCATTTATGTCAAGACTATATTTGCCAAGGTATCTTTTTTTTTCCTCCCTATTTCTATATTATCTTTAAAAATAAACCTAAGATTTGGCTTGGATAATATATTATGTAGCAGAAAGCAAAATGTACTTGCTAAGTACATTGATGTGAGTAAGTGGATCCAGTGCTGGCATCTCACTTTATACTTCATATTACTGATGGCTGAAACAAGATACTTTTATCTCCGCAAAAGTGCTCTGTTTGCTTAGGAAACTTGGGTTTATACATTAAAATATTTGTAAGGCAGTTTTCTGTCTGTAAATCTTGGAGAGCAGTGGCTCTGGCCACCGAGGCTGAAGAGCAAACATAGCACAGCAGAGACCATCCTTGAGGCAGACAGCCTCCATTGCTTGTGAGGGAGAATTCACCCTTTTCCCACCCATCCCCTTGCTAGAAGTGTGCTCATCAAGATACATCAGGCATGGCCATGTGAAGGGAGTCCTGGAAATGGAGGAGGAGGAAAGGAAAACAGTGAGAATTGGGGGTACTTTCCATAAAGTAACTTTGAAGTCAGTCACAGTTGCTTGTCCTGTGCCTGCTTGCTGTCACTTGTGTCAGCCCTTCTGGGAGGATAGGTGACGTGATTAAGAAAACTTCATCTGAAGGTGGGTTAGAAGTCATGTCTCCTCTGCTTCTGTGATTCTGGGGCTCAAACCACAAATACCTGGTCTCTTTAACAGTTTTCAGCTATTAACATGGGAAGATACTGTGTCTTTAAGCCAGTGCTTATATTTACGGATTTCTAGATGTGAGCACAGCTGAGAAACCCTAAATCGAAGCCAGAATACACTGCAGTCACTAGTGGGGCAGTGGAGCAGAAACCAACACCATGAGCCAACCTCTGAGCAGGGCAGGCTCAGGATTTAGATAAAAGAGCTGCACTGAGGGCTCTGAAGGAGAACAGCCATTTGTAAAGCCCTCTGGGGGCTTCTCAGGACTTTCATAGAATCATTTAGGTTGGAAAAGACTTTTAAGATCATTGAGTCCAACCATTAACCCAGCACTGCCAGGCCCACCATTAAACCGTGTCCCCAAGCACCAAACTACACCTCTTCTAATAACACCTCTAGGGATGGTGACTTCAACACTTCCCTGGGCAGCCTGTTCCAGTGCTTGACAGCCCTTTTGGGGAAGTTTTTCCTAATACCCAATCTACACCTCTCCTGGTGCAACTTGGGGCCATTTCTTCAGTGGAGCCTGGCTCTGTCCAGGGCTTGGGGCAGTGCCCAGGCTGTTCTGCTGCAGTAGCTCTGTCCCTCTCCCCACATTTTAACCTGTTTCTCAGCTCTGGTTACAGAGTGCCTTTAAATGCTGCTTTAACAAGCCTCCCCATAGTTGGAACAGACAGAACCAGTCTTTACAGTGCAGTTTTTCAGGGTTGAGCCAGTTGTCTTCTTCCCAGCAGTGTTATCACCCCAGACCATGCAGGCTTGGGAGAGCGATGAGCAGTGCTCAGAGCACTCAGGGAGACTTCAGCACTGTCATTTCCCATGTTTCTCACCCAGTTACAGTGGGATTCCCAGTGCTCCATCCCTCCTCATTTCATCCAGCATTATAAGGGATGCGAGGGCTCCGTGCTACCAGCCACTAACGACTGTCTTTGCTGTTTGCAGGGAGCAGCTGCGGACGATGGCAGACTGAAGCGCGGCGATCAGATTTTAGCAGTTAATGGGGAAGCTTTGGAAGGTGTTACTCATGAGCAAGCTGTAGCTATCCTGAAGCGCCAGAAAGGAACTGTAACATTAACGGTGTTATCATGAATGTCATTGCGCTTGCGGAGATAAATACAATTATTTTAGAGCATCAACAGAGCTATAATAATCCTGCTCAGCCCTGATCAGGATGTAAAGCAAACCCTGGCAGAGTCAGCATTCACCCCATTGCCAGAAAGGGTAGCTTGCATCTCGAGCTTCATTTAGCCTTGCACATTTATCAGCCTTTCTCCCTGCCCTCCCCTACTTCTGGTGGCTTCTTTTGAGGTTTCTCTGGACAAGTTTAATCAGGAAACTTCAAAGAACAATATCCATTTAACTTTATTTATACATCAGTTTACCCCCACTAGTCTGAACCCCGATTACAACTGCTGATCCTGGAATCAATTCACACACAAAAGAGAATTTAGATCATCAACTGATCTCATCTGATGAGCAGAAATAAATGCTGAGTGACTTGTCATCTCACTCATGATTTACTTATGCTAATTGTCCTTTCAAGTATGCCAGAAAACATTAGCAATGTAATTAAATTACCACTGTTCCAAATGATGAAATATCAAATTCTCCTCTGGGAAATTATTTGTGCTCAGCACAGTAAGTCTGATAGTCAAATGTGAACTTCTCATGTTTATCTCTTTGGGTAGGTCTGTGGAAGTTAGTCAGAGGTAATTACTGTGATGTGTCAATTTGCAGCCTTTAGCAGGAAAAATAAACTAGGGGAGAGGGAAATTTATTTTTTTTTAGGCTTTTAAAATGTTAGAGCCTTTTCAGCTATTTAGGCAGCATGAACAAGAACAACGTGTCTCTTTCTAGTCTAATTATATTGTTAAAGAAGAAGAAACGTGCTGATATATGCCAGGCATGTTACATACAAAGGCAGTTGTTGTTGTGCCAAGCTGCAGCATAATTGTTCATCCTGAAACTTTAATGAAGACAAAAAGTTTGCTTCGGCAGTGTGATCCTGTAATTCCAGTAACGATGGTGAGCGGTCCCTCTGCACCTTGTCTTTAAGGCTAAGATGAAGTTAATCCAACCCAGCAAACCATTTTACATTTCCAAGGGTCTCCCAGCATCAGATAATGCAGGAAGAGGCTTTCACGGATCACAGAGGATGCTTCTTTCCTGGAGCTGCTGGAGTTCAGGTTTGGATAATACCAAATAATACGAGGCACTGGTGAGATGATCGCTGCAGAAGGCTGCCACAGCAGTTTAAGATGATGTCCTCCCCAGGGCAGAGCATGCAGAGGGGGGTTCCTAAGCCTCCTCCAGCAAGTCATGTGGCTCAGTCAAAGCCCTCAACTACTTTTTGGTTTAAGCAAGTATGTGCCAAAGGCCACAAGGCACCTTCCCAAGGCCTGTCCTGCTTTACACAGTGAAGGTAGGACGCAGGAACATTCAGCCAAAAGTTAGCAACTTTGCTACATGTCATGGCCATTCCTGCAGTGATTATATGACCGTGGCCTTGGTGATTTAGCAAATGAATTTGGCAGGCATATTAATGGCAATGTAAGTCATTGTGGTTTAATCTTCCTATCCAGAGGAACAGTAGGGTTTTAGAGGAAGCAGCCCAGTCTGATTTGGACTATTTGGTGTAATTTATGATGATGATATAGCTGGGAGAAATGAAAGTGGGAGAGAGTGTCAAAATTGGCTGCTCATTTTATGTGAAAAATCCCTGGAATGTAATGGAAAGATTACTCAAAAGCTGCAGTATAACAACTGAGCAGTGCAGGGTTTGTGTTAAAGGTACTGTTGTTCAGTATGTTTTATCTAGACAGGGTGTTTCCCCATTTTACTTTGAAGAAGAGGTGCTGAAGTGAGATGAACTGTACGGAAGCAAGCTGTGATTAGCTCTCATCGAAATGGTTTTCCTTCATTGCAAAGTTTCCTTTCAACTTTAGGTTAATCACAAAGTGCATTTAGCCTTGCTGGAATCGTATTCCTTTAATAGTGCCTGGAAGAGACTTCACGTTTTCAGTGGATTCCCACTATACTCTTTGATTTGCCAAGTGAAGTGTTAGTGGAAGCGTGATTGTAGACGCACAGAAATATGTCCAGATGTAGCAAACTGGGAGAATGTTTAACAAACTGCCTTTGGTTGCAAAAGCATCCAAGGTATGCAGAAGCTAAAGACGGGTAGGTGAAATGTGAAGAGGTACCCTCAGAAACAGTGTGTGGAATTTATGAACAAGATGTAATGATTCCTCTGCCTGATTATGTTTTTATAACCGTTGCATTCCAACTGTAAGATGTTGCCACATTTAATCTATGAAGTTTTACGTGGCTATTTATTAGCCTATTATGCACATAATGTTCATATACACAAAGAATAGAATTTATGGGCTGAGATATTTTGCACTTCTCATTGCTCAGAATGAGAGAGAACATTTTTCTGCTTCTTGTAATTTGCACTTTGTGTGTTGAATATATTACTGCCAAAAAATTATATTGCAACTAATTGATAAACCAGTGACCACACGGAGGAGCGTGTGCTGTACGTACAGGACCAAGTTAGGTGATTAAATCTGCATTACGCTTGTCTGGGTTGAGGTGTTCTGGTTTGTTTTAAACTTTATTTCTGTGCAAGGGAAAAAGCAATGAAACCTCCTGATTGTATGTTTACGTCTATCGGTAAAATGAGAGATTTTATGACTTCAAAGATTCTAAATAAAGCTTGGTTATGTAAGTAATTCTGCATTTTATTTTTATGGTTTTTCATTTAAGTCACTGTTAAAAATCTACTGCATGAGATGTCTTTGTTTGCTGTTCCAAGTAGGGCTCATGATTGACCTTCTCAGGGTGAAAGAGCAGTGGTCACTGTAGGAGGGGACGGAAGGATGTGGTGACAGTAAGCGAAAGCTCTGTGTGCAGGTACCAGGATTGCTCCTGAGTGAGACAGTCACAGGGAGCCATCCTGTGCTGCAGCCACCCATCTCCATGGTCTTCCCTGGTAAGTAGTTGTTAGGAGAACGCCAACAAATGGGTCAGTTGAGAGAGCAAGGATCTGGTGTGCAGGCAGCAAAACCAGGGTACGAAGATGAAGTGTCATTTCTGAAGTGTCATTATTGTGCCAGGAGGAATCCAAATCAATGCAAAGGATGATTGCAGAAGCATCGATACCATAGGCATCTCACAACCCTTCAGAGGTGCCACTAACCATCATTTCAGCTCATACATACTGGTGGGAAAGGTTCTCCTGCCTTGGTTTGAGGACTCATCTGTCAGAACCTTTTCTTTTAGAAGGGTTATGTGTTGTTTACAGTCCTGTCATCAGTTTCTTTACCTGTAGAGACAGGGCATAACCTTGCAGTGACACCATAAAGGACATCCTTGACAGCACCAGAAAGTGTTTGCATTTCTTGGGTAACTCTGCAAAGAAAAGGGCAAGTTACACCTATGTTCTGACTTCTACCAAAGGCTGGGATTGAGATCCTCTAAGGTTTTGTGTCCTCTCCACCATGTGAGCTTGCCAAGGAACAGTCTGTCCGGGCATGATCCCTGCTGCAAGGATTCCAAGCACTGAGCCTCAGAACCATGGCAGTGGAGGCTGTGATGGTGTGGACAGCAGCCTGTAGAGATGAGGGGACTCTGTCACGTTATCCTGCTGCATAAGGAATCAGTGTAATGCTTCTAAATTCCCTATAATTAATCAAGTGGTGATTACCACCCTGAAAGTATGACATATAGAGAGCCTGTTGAGGTAATATGATTATGCTGAGATGGAGCAGTTAATGTACCTTTGCCTGAAAAGGCTGGAATGAATTCATGTAACGTTACACATGTATAAAACATCAGTTTTTGCACTTGTGCTGAGCAATGATATATAATTCCATTATAATCTTTCTCCATGGTTTCACACTTCTATGTCCATAATTTAGCTGTATTTACATTCCAGTTAAACACTGTCACGGTCATTGTTTTTCATCTTAGCAGCAATGGACATTTTGTTCTCTAACACACATTCCTGTGATAGCTGGTCCTTTTAGGATGCAGCAAATCAGAGAGGTCCATGTTCTGCACTATCCCAAATGGAAAAGAAACAAGGATCACCTTGACTTTGCCTTCAGCCTTGTCCAAGCGGGCTCCAAGGTCTCTGCTGCTTTTGCAAGTCTGGAGAGGTTGCAGCAGAGTTTGTTCCTAATTCCTGCACAAGAAGGGAAATGCGCAGTGGCAGCATAAACCCCTCTCCATTCCCTGCTGTCGGTGCTGTGCCTCTGTAACTGCTTGGTTAAAATTAAAGTTCAAATCCTAATCAAACTAATGGTACCAATTAAAGCCACATTTTCGTAGGGTTATGTTGCTGTGGTTCCCATTCGGGATGCCCTGGGCAGGATTCTGAACTGCTGAGCTCAGCTTTTTGTTTTGTGTTGAAGGGACCTTAAAGCCCATCCAGTTCCAACCCCTGCCACGGGCAGGGACACCTTCCATAGAGCAGTTGCTCCAAGC
>JANRGW010019201.1:0-16480 GCA_024733675.1 Psilopsiagon aymara | reverse complement strand
TCCTTCCCATCCCTCCAGGAGCAGAGGGAAGAAAAAGGGGGAAGTGAGTGAACAAACTGCATGGCTGATTTACGGCTTAAACCACGACAACAGACTAATCCAAACACACTCACATGGGATCTGTGGGTTCGTAGGAGGACCTCAAGCACAGGTTTCCCTTTTGCAGGCTAAGCTTTCTTAAGCTCTGCCACACTGCACTGGGCAGACATGCCCATGGGCCCCTGTGAGCCCTCTTCGAAACACAACCTATCAAACCAAACACCGCTGTTTTCGGGGACAGAATTCAAGGTGAACTTCAAGTGAAGAAAGACATCAGTACTTTGCTGAATGTCAGCCTCACATCAGGCAAAGATGCAGAAAAGCTCAGACATGCCCCATCCCCTTTAAAAAGCAATCTTTGCATTGCTATGTCTTGGGACAGAAAGATGACTTCCTTTGTACCACAGGAATCTCTCTCTCTCACACACACCCACACAAATATACAAAAAAGGTACAAAATAATTAATCATCCAACAGCAGACTCTTAACCTAAAATTATATACGTACCTTCAAGACATCCCAGTATGCCACATTATTATTTGTGTCTTTGGTTAATATGTGCCTCTTGTCGTTAAGAATGTGGCACTGAATAATACTAGCACCCCCTAGCAAACAAAAAAGAATTAAGGTCACTACAGTGATTTTTTTTTAAATAATATTACATTAAATTAAAATGTATAACACAATGTGTGGGACTGTTCTTTGGTCTCACTATTTTACGTAAGATCTCGGTATCACCAAAGTTTAAGTACTATTTTAACTGTAACTAGCACTAGATCAAAGATAACCATATTGTCTTTGTTTTGGCTGAAATCACAGTATCAAGTACCTAAAAACTTAACCCCATCTTAAAGATCCACCAGTTCTGCTAACGATAACAGATTTTGTAAGGTACTCTCGAAAACAGCTGTTTACCTTTTATAACTTGGTCAGGCTGTGTACACAGAGGTGGTATGGGATTGGTACAATCATTATCATAATCTCCAGATGCTCTAAAATTATGAATTCCCTTCAAAGTCTAAAGAAACAAAATAGACATGTTCACAATAATCTATACTTTGCTTTTATCTGTGAGTGACAACTGCCAGTTCACAATGCCATTTAGACGTTAAGCATCCAGTTCTGAGCAAGACAGTTTATTTCTAAAAGCAGCACAAATAGATAGCAAAGGAAGTCATTAAAAGCTTAATGTCTTTTAACCAATTTAAATAGTTGCATTTCCTGATTTTTTTGAAAGCAAGCTTAATCACCATAGCAAGTCACAGTGAAATTGCAAGCAACAGTTCCCAAACTAAGACTGCAAATTCCATGACTACTTAGTTGAATTCATAGGGTGTAAACCATATCACTCACCCATTTATTCACAGAGGATTTAGTTGTTGCAACCCAAAGTGCTGGAGGAGGATCAGCTGATCTATCAAGTTCCATCTAAATAATGAAACCACAGATACTTTCAGACATGCTTAATATTCCTTTGTTCAATTAATATTTGCTCTGCGTAGACCTGCTCTCATACTCAGATGCATCTCAGAAACCGCACTACTTTCCGTTTACTAAAGAAATATAAAGCTGTTTTAAAAAGACAAATAACTAAGCTGCAATTTTTGAAATTCCACGGCAATTGTTTCAAATATTCAACAAATAAATTCTGCACAAGGACAACAGTAGATGCAATGTATCTAAACACCTTGTATCTAAAGTTGCTTCCAGCATGATGCAATCTTGTCTAATGGACAGTTTGCTAAGTACAATATTTTCCAAATTAATTTGCATTCAAATTCTTCACATGGTTAAAAAGAGAATGTAGCAAGTTCCGTACCAATTAAAAACCAGACCTTTATACATTTGGCTCTGCTGTTACATTTATTGGATAATAACCAATAAATGGCATATTACAGTCCCCTTTTGTCCTTTGTACAGCTGATCATAGGTCTAATTTTTCATTTTCAACTGCAATTCCTCAGATTCTGACTTTAACTACAGGAATATATCTAGGATTTTATTTGAACATACTAAGCTAAATTTTACTCATAAGGAAAGACAGATTGCTTATATACTGCTATCTGTTTCAATCGCACACTCCCTATACACCTACACGTTCCAAGGTCATGTCATGACAGCAAAAAAAAGGAAAAATTGAAAAAGAAGTCTCTTCAAAAGACTCAGACTTCTGCATAGAGTTTTCTCCAGTTAAGAAAACTGCATGTTTAGGTGTTCAAAAAACCCACAATAAATTTTACTCCTGGTTCCCATGAGTATGCAACATATACTAACACAGTCCTGTGCATACACTTCACTGCTAAGAAACATCCATTTTTGTCTAAAGCCTTGGCAATGCCAGCTTAATTTCTTAAAACTGTACTAGTCCAGTAAAAACAACTTTTCATGTCTGTAGCATATTCAATTTCAGTAATATCTGAATTTGCATATTTTAAGTAGCTGCCAGGCATTTATTTTCTTTAGACATTTAAGCTTCAGGTGTAATTTAGAAGACAAGCCAATATACTGAAGATGTGGTGCAGTAAACACTTGTTACCCAATATGCATTCTATCAGCTTATACCTCAAGCTGTTATTTCATTAAACAACACGCAATAGTTACACTTTTATACTGCGGAGCATGACTAAACCCTGGAACAGGTTGCTCAGAGAGGCTGCAAAGTCGCCATCCTTGGAGATATTCAAAAGCCATCTGGACACAGTCCTGGGCAACTGGCTCTAGGTGGCCCTGCTTGAGCAAGGGGGGTGAACCAGACGACCTCCAGAGATAATTTCCAACCTCAACCATTCTGTGATTCTTTTAATTAACCTCCATTACCTTAAGAACTGGTGCCTTTTCTTCACAGATAAGGACACGGATATCAGGGTTTCGTAAGTCTGTACAATAAATCTTCCTGTCTCTTCCTCCTGAATAAACATGAGTGAAGGCTTCATTGACCTGCAGAGCCCAGACACCTTCATCATGGACTCGATATGTGGCTATACATCTCTGCTGCCCAAGGGACCAGAGGCGGATAGTCCCATCAGAGCTGCCTGAAAGACACTGAGCAACAACCACCATACTTAGATCAAGTGGGTATTTAAGTCTTCTGAAATAATTTTGTTCAGAAACAGCTTTCATAATTCTTATGGTTATTTTTTTCCATTAAGATGGTGTTAAACAAAGCCTGGCAGTTAATCACTCTAGTCACCACTTCCAGACACTTTATGTAAACCACCCCCTCCATAGCTAGTTGGACCCTGTAATATAACAGAACTTTCACCCACCAGCCTCCCACCCTTGATCATTAAGATATTCTGTAAATAATCGGTAAAATACAAAATGTAACTTAATAAGTAACCTATGGTAGAAAGTAATTATATTGAAAAAGACTAATGACATCTCTGTATTCTGTAAAATGCCTTTGACACAAGTTAAAGCACATACCTGTGTGCCATCTCTGTTCAACAACAAAGCTTTCACGTTGTCTGTGTGCCCTTTGAGTTTCATTAGTTTTGCACAAGTTCTTGGATCCCACACCCTTAGAACCTACATAAACAGACATTGGATAATTGGCATTAACATCCTTCTTCCCACCAATGCATTTTCTCTACAGAAAATTAAGCCTTTCTGAATAAACTCACACTTATCCTGAACAGAGAGATATCCATCACAGAAAACATACTTCAGTAGAACAAGAGGCACATAACTGTATCTTACGAACCTCTAATAATCAGACATGATTTTCTTAGCTTGATTTTATTTTCCTTTGTTCTGGCTTTTTCTATCTTAGAAAATTAAAGAATGGGAGTAACTGGAAACAGGATAGTGTGATGTGGGGAGAAAAAAAAATGATTCTGAGAATCCTCACAGGCTTCACTACTGTATCCTATTTTCATTTTTATATTGACTCAGAAGTAAAATTATCTCAAGGTTAGGTTAGGTAAAAAAACCAGCTTGTCAGGAACTTCACGGCATTTCATCTTCCTTTACAACAAAGAGCATGGTTTGTCTCTTGGGGACACTTGAACTTCATCATCGTATTTAATTTCCCACTTCCTGCAGGGATCTTTCAAATTGCTGGCACCACTTTCTTCTTACGTGTGGCAGCTGCTTCAGTTTTTATAATCATCTGAATAATGTGCCCCCCAATCAGAGCTCTTGGGGTGAAATGGTAGAGAGGAGGTTACACAAGATGATCTAATTGTCACTTCTGTGCACTAAAGCTATATGTATATATATACATCTTCAAACTGAGGTAGGTAGTTGTATCCTACACTTACACTCCCACTATTACTATCCTCACTATTAAAACCACAACAGCTGCTACAGACATGACACTGAAAAACATGAATAAAATTGCCTCTTTGCACTAAACTTTGAACTGAAGTGGAACGAGCCTTACCAGATTTTTGCTTACCTTTTCAGTGGACCCTGATACAATAACTGTTCCCATTTGATTCATTGCAAGGCTGTAGATTGAGTCTTTGTTCCCACTCAGGGAAGAAGCTATTTCAAAATAAAATTTACATTTTCAATCTTAATATTGTCATTTGAAAAACATATTCAACCAAACCCCAACATTTTAGGGTATTTTAATAGTGTCACTACACCCCATATATAGAGCCACTTTAAGAAGAAATACTGCTAGGAAAATGCCATTCCAATTCTTAATCTACTACTGCATAAAAACAAAGGAACCCCTCATGCTTATGGTAATTACAATCCTTGTACCCTTTTGGCACCACAATACAGTGCCAGGAGCATCGAGGTACTTCTGCTCTTCTCAACTACTTTATTAGAGAATTATACCTCTATGGGATCTTACAATACATCTCATTTGGATGTAAGTGCAGAGATTGATTTTTTTTTTATCAAGCCAAGCAGCAGTATGATTCTACATTAGATATTAAATGCTTTTCTCTTAGTTCAGCAGAGATGCATTACTGAAATTATACTGCAGTACTGAAAATGTGTTACTTGAGCACGGATGCTACCTCTGCTTTTTTGAAACCATATGGTAACTCCTTAGCATCACAACCACCACCGGAGCCGAAGAATTCTGGGCCATCTAGCCTAATCTACTTTTGGACAGCTTAATGTACCAATCCCTCAGCTGCAAAAAGCAAAAACACAGCAATGAAAATCATGTATTCAGAGAGCACCATCTCAGTAAGCCTCAAACGCATACAATCAGTATGCCGAAAAGGCTGTGAATAGCAACAAACTGTACTGCCAGCAAAAATGTGAACCTTTGTATAATGACTTATGTATATTATGGAAGTAAGTTTCTAACATCAGCGTTTGTGACTTAATATCATAAACATTTTGTCAGTGTGGAAGAATTATGCAGCTTTACTTCAGGGTCCTCCTAACCACTAGCTATGGCTATCCAAATATAACCTATTATTCGTAGCCAAAATAAAATTACAGTATTTTACTGTCCTCAAAGGATAGTTGAAGGCAGAAAGCAGAACTGAAAACTCCTGAAGGTTAGCAGTGTTCAACAATGATAATAATTAATGAAAAGAATGTACAGAGTTATTACAAAAGGAACATCAGGAATGGAAGAGAGAATATTAAGTGCACAGACACACAATTTATGCCAGAACAAAAGCAAAGTTTGACTTCACCCTCTTCTGGAAAGGACTACCTCTCATAAGCAAAATCTCAAAAAAAAGGGAAAAAAATTATTATGGCTATGCTGATTGAGAGGCTCTTTAAAAACAGGCTCCGTTTTAATGCTGGCTTGTGTACATAACTTCCCTGTAATCAGATAGGAAATTAACGCACAAAACAATCTTCATTTGCACTCTGAAAAAAATATCTGAAAGGACCGAGGAAAACCAGCTTCTTTAAGAACACAGAACATGTTCTTCTCAACAGAAATACCATTAGTTGGGAGTACTAGAAAAAAAGAAAAACAACTCCCCCGCTTCCCTTTCCTCCCTCTAATGATGCATTACTGTTTTAATTCAAGAAATGCAATTTCATTTCTATCGCCTTAGAGGCAATGTCTCTACTTCCATTTGATCTTGGGCTCAAAACAAGCATCAGTTCCTCAGCACTCACCATCTCCTATTTATGATTCACTTGAATCAATTAGGTTCTGTATCACTGTTGCAGTGTTCATGAAATCTCCCTCTCCCCTTCCCCACAACTGAGGTTGGTTTCCTGTGAGCCAACAAGTACATTCTTCTTTCAAAAACTCCCTGTTCAACCAGAAGACAGCATAACTTGCACTTATCAGCTATATTTGGTGATAATTTTACTTTCTATGAAAGAAACCTTCTGGGAAAGTTAAGGTAAATCGAATTAAGTTAGCTGCAACCATGGGCTAACCCAATACAATCCTGCAGTGCAACATAGCTTGCTAGAATCCGTCTCTCTTCTGAAGGCTACACAGACATGCCAGCATTAAAAATTAAAAAAGTCCCGTAGACTGAACAAAAGCAAACCTGACAGTTCAACCTATCAGATGCACCTGTGGTTTTAGAACCTACCAAATCCATAACATTAATACACCTTTCAGAATTAGCCAAAACAGTAACGCAAAAAACCCTCATCAAAACAACTATATGCCTGCTTCTTATTTACAGAATCACATATTCCTGAAATTTCTTAGAAGTATGACTGCTGATCACAAATTTTAGTTTTGCAGATTTTTCCTCAGACATTCCCAACCTATGAATAAGGAAGCAAGTAGTCTTGTTTAGAAAGTTCAAGTGTGGCAGTGTAAGATGGCATGCTCTTTCTTAACGCATACATCTGAGACTCTGCTACTCTTTAAGCGTGCATCCAACACTAAGTATAAAATGAAAGAGATCAGTCACTTTGAACTCTTTTTCCAACCTATCTACAAGCAACAAAGACACTGCAGGCAACTTTCTCAAGCTAAGGCTCTCTCAAGTTTTAGTGAATACTAGCACATTACATTCCAGAAGAAAATGTTCAGAGACCTGTTCTCTGTCCTATGTGGTACATCTGTTGGCTGCTCTAGATTTTCAGCTACTGGGGAATACAACAGATGGACTGCTTATATCCTTAAACAACCTTAAAATTTTTTGCACATTTTTTGTGTACACACAGCCAGGGGTATCTATAGTTTTAAATTGATCCTTCAGATTATACTGCTCAGTAAAATGCATTACTTGCCTCCCCTCCCTAGATACCTACTTGTTACGGTGTTATTTGAGGCAGTCAGTGCTGTTAGAGTATTTACATCCCAGAGGAATATCTGTCTGTCCAGCCCGGCAGATGCTACCAGTTCTTTGTCTTTTGCATATGCTAAGGCTTTCACATAATCCTACAATAAAGTAAATATGACAATACGAATCAACAACATTAACTGTTTAAAGTCTCTATCTTAATATTTAAAAGATTGCCAGTGATAACACACAGTATTTAAAGATAATGTTTTTCACCTTATGCGTCCTTAGTGTTGACATGCAAAATCCCTTATGTGCATTCCACACTTTAACAGTAGTATCTGAAGAAGCAGATATCACTAAATTGGAAAGAATAAAGAGTAAACTTTAATGGCTTATATATTAGAGCATATTTGTACTACTTCAATATGCTTTTCAGAAAGATTAAAAGAATCACTTGTATACACACATTACATATACAATTTTTCATTAAAGCATCCACTTACGCTATTTATCAAATTTACAATATACATCACAAATTAATTTTACTAAAAGAAGATGAAAAAACATTAAATCAGCAAATAATATACTGTTATACACAATTTCTGAATACCGTAGTTTCCAAACATTTAAGTACTTACATGTTTTACCATTGCAGCAGAGCACAATATCATTTACCCAATCTGTGTGATGTTCCATAGATGCTATATATGGGTCTTGCTGCAAATTAAGAAAAAGTAGTTTGTAAAATCTCATTGCAACTGGAAAACATTGTGTCTATGAGACTCTACTGTGGTATTTTCTTCAGCTTTCAAATGGATCAGAAGTTGCCTATACAGGGCTGCTTGAAGTCACTATTCCAGAATTCTTTTGTGAAAGAACTATATAGCTGTGTAAAGATATCACAGTATGAGCAATAGCAAAATAATTTTCTCATTACACTCATTGGCAGCTGTTAAAAAAACATTATCAGATTATACCTATAAGCAACTGACTAGCATGATAACTTGGAAGAAAACAGATTTAGACACAGGAATCCTCCCATGACTTACCTTGTGCTGATTGACACTCCATATCCTTATAATAGAGTCGCGGCCCGCGGTGAAGAGCCTATTTAATGCTGGATCCAGCTGAAGTGCATTTACCCCATTTCGGTTATACTTCTCCACTTCATCTCTAATCACATAGGAGACCTAAAATACATTTACACAAATTCAATTATGGTATTAAGATATCAACTTGGCCATAAAATCTTAACATCTACTTTAACCTTTGTGAAGTTTTCCAGATAGAAAATATTAAGAGCTTTATAAGCATTAAATAAGTCTGTCAGTTTGAGAGTTACCAACACCATTTGAGTCATTTCGCCCTCCTAGAAAAAGGCAAGAACAATAGAGAAGACATGAGCAGTGCTAGAACTGGAGCCCAAAGGATTATCTAATTGTCACAACTCAAGCTTAGACCCAGAGAATCCTTAGTTGAATTTGCTGCTCTGTGCAGGTATTTTGGGTGGTCTTAGACAACATGCTGAGTTTGTGTCTCACTTCCTAAGTAGCTTTCATATTTTCTGTAAGCTGGGCTGACAGTATTTCTCAGACTCACCAGGGAAAAGAAATGGTCACTAAGGATTACAAAGCACTGAAAGACTGCAGATACAAATACTAGCTATTTCAAGTGTCACTATTGTTTTTAAACCGATTTTTAAAAACTACTTATTTTCTAACATAAGCAGTACAAGCATTTACTACTCTTTCAGTAAATTACTCCCTCAGTTTCTTTCTTTCGGTATTTGACAGTTCTGGGTGTATATGTTATTTCACTGTTTTGTTCAGAAACACTAAAGGGAGATTTAAGGAGGTAAAGGCTACAGCACTCTCCATTATTACTGTTCAGTAAACACAGTTACAATGCACTGCAGTTTCTTCAGAGCTACTCCATTCACAGTGTGCTGCATCTCTCCTGATGCTTACACATTACTCTGAGGAAAGCCCTCACACTTAGGGAAAAGGAGGAGAAGCTGCCAGCTATGCCTCATCCCCAATTCTGTAAAATACAATCAGAACAATGTGGTCAAATTTTACGCTTGGTATAATCCAATCTGCCCACAGCAGGAATCATTTGGATACAGAAGTACCAGTGTTTTGAAAACGCTTCCAAGAAGTAGTATTGGGCTAGAGATCTGAAAGCAATTTTTCACTCCAATAACTGCATTGTATCAATATAAAGAAAATGTTTTCCAAATCAGGTCTCAGTTACACAAAATAAAACCAACAAATTAAACAAAATGTTCAGTGGCCCTTATCACTAAAGAAATGTTTTACAGCATTTCAGATTCTATACCACAAGAACTGATGTGTCTATTTGGTGAATGTGGGCAACACCTCAACTGAATTATTCCACCCCAACACAACAAAGTAAGAGAACTGATGTTTCAGGAAAGTACACAGACAGTCCTATTCTCCATTTTATTAACAGCTGCCACAGCTCTATAGAACAACACTGGAGGATCAAAATTAAGAACCTCCTGAATCCACATGTCCTTTACTAAATTTATTATGTCCCACTGCTCTTAGAGCATTTCTTGCTGATAGTCTTTGCTATCTTTGGCTCACAGTTCTTGTAGTCACAGCTCTTCCTCACAGTTTCACATTGTGTCCTAATTTCTGGCTCTTTGCTTCCCTCACCCATTCCAGACTCATCCATAATATTCCCTTCTATCTACACTCAAGTCTCTACCTGCACACATAAAGACATTACTAAGAGAAGACACCATCAACCTTGCATAATAGTGGTATGTTAAAATATTTCAAACACTTGAATGTGATGCAGAGTCCAAGATACATGTGAAGCTCCTCACCTGGGCTTGATCATATCATGTCTATGTTGCTAGAAGACCCAAATAGACCACTTGAGTTAAAAATGTTGCAAACAAAGCCAAGGTTTAATATGATACAAACACAAGGCAAAGGGATGGCCATCAAGTTCACACTGCTTTCAAACCCTTTGAATAAAGCCAATGAGAATATTCAGCTAAAAATATGAAGTATGAGCAGATAAGATCCCTTGTAACACAAACAATTCTATGATATTAAAGGAATTAAAAACTTAAGATCAGATCAATTTTCATTTTTGTTACTAGGGAGAAAAATCTCTTCCTGAAATACAGTATCAGACTCAAGCTCAGGAGGCACCCTTCACTTCTTGCTTCTCCAACCTGCTAGCACAATGTTTTTTGACAAATCTTCAAATTTTAGATTCGATTCTCTTCTGTCAGTCATGTCCCATATTTGTTGAATTTTCAGGTATAATATAGAGCTCTTTACTCCACTCTGTCACGGTTTAAGCCCAGCCATTAACTCAGAACCACACAGCTGCTCGCTCACTCCCCCCAGTTTAGACACTAGGCATGATGTGCTGTGGCATGGAATACCCCTTTCGTTAGTTTGGGTCAGGTGTCCTGTTTCTGCATTCTCACAACTTCCTCTCCTCCCTGGCAGAGCATGAGACTAAGAAAGTCCTTGTTCAGAGTAAACATTACTTAGCAACAACTAAAACCATTGGTGCTATCAGGGCTGTTTCCAGGCTGAAAGTCAAAAACACAGCACTGCACCAGCTACTAAGAAGGATAAAAAAAATGACTGTAGTAGCTGAACCTAGCACACACTCATAATAAGATTGTCAAACTACGTTAGTGACCCAAGCACTTTAAAAAGGAGCTTTTTGCCTTTGGTAACATTACTTCTTCTCTTGATTTACTGCAGTTCATGTAAATAACAGCCATAAATAACCATTTAAAAAACGTAGAAAAGCAAACAGTGGCTTACTCTGATAAATAATGTACCTTTCATGTATGATTGATACTGTGGAAGTTGAGTCATATTTCTACATTAATCTTGACATAATTAAAGTTTTCAGGATTTCTTAAAATGCAATTAATATTTTCTTGCTACAATAAAGAACTAAATATTTTTATCAACACAGAAATAAGCAGTAAAAAATGCTCATGGAGATGAGATGCAGTAAAATAATTTTCACTTCTTTCTATAAAGTAAGTTCCATAACTGTCAAATTTCTGTACAGAGGAACTTGAAACTGTGGCTGTCAGCTCAACTAGGCACTGGTTTTCCATCATTCAATGATGTGACTGCGGAAGATGATAACTGTTTTCCACTGCCACCAACACTGAAATACTCAAATGAAGGTCAAATTTAATTTGTTCTATATTCCGCTTAGGAACAATTCAAACATTAATTCAGTCAAACACCTCTTGGTAAGTATTGTTTATATTTCAAAAGAATGGAGACAAAGAGAGGAATTACACTGGTTTAGGGTTAATGAGTAGACATAAGAGTGAAAGCTAGAGCTCAGTAACAGTGACAGCTATTTTTCAGTTATAAAGGTGATTCTCATCCATGAGCCATGTGCTCCTTAAAATTCATTTTTTATTTCTAATACTAAAAGCACAAGGGGAGAATATTAAAATGGAAGAAAATGATTTTGTGGTCAGTAAGTATGTTGGTTACCACATCAACATTTTAAGTGAATACTTCTATTTGAGCAGTTCAGAAAGAACAAGACAAACCACTTTTCATGAAAAGAATATGAATCAAAAATTATGACTGTGGCACAAAAAAGGACTCTCTAACTCTTAATGGAAGCCTAATGACATCCAAGTAATTGTCAACTCCTCACACTGGAGATACTTAATACATTTCTTTTCTCATCCAAACAAAAAACTGTTAGACGGTCCACACCTGCAAACCAGTTATTGAAAGTGAAATAAACACTTTGTAGATTAAAAAACCCCATAGAACGAGACACATGGAATATGTGGCACAACAAAAAATAACCTCACAAAAATTTGCTGTACACCACATGGAACCTTTTAGAAAGACAGGTATAACACCAGAAGTATCTAGACTTGTATTCAAATACATTAGTTACATGGTAACACAAGGGGACAAATCAAGGATTCCACAACATCTGTTGAAAGGGCGTTGAAATGTTGAAATCTCAACACAGGGAACTTAAAACAGATCAATAATAGCAACCACATCTTGATTTGAAAAACCTGACACTGGTGTAAGAGTGCCAGACAGCAGGCAAGTTCACTAAGATGAACAAAGGAACATTGCTGATAAAACACACGTGGTTTTCTATTATAGTCTAATCTTGAAGAAAAAAAGGTCAGGAAATGGGGGATTCTGTTGGTTGCTTTTCTAAATTTGAATGTCACAGAGTATAGAAAGTTAAGAACTATTAGCAAATATCGTAATTATACAAATACAAAAAAATAAAGCATATATTTGAGTATGTGTGTACACATATATACCTAATCAACATAAAAGCAACAGGCTTTTGGCTAGAAGCAATTGCTGTGACAAAATTCTACTCTGACCTGCAGCATATACAGCTTTATCACTCTAGATAAGATACCCTAATCTGCCAGGAAAGGACTGTGAAGGTCATCAGGAAGTTACAACGCTTAAGCCGCATTCACTTCAAACAGGGTGCACTGAAAGCACATAACTGCTTTGTTCACTGCACTGATTTATAAAGTCAGTTGCAAACCACAAAGATAATAATGACTATGATATAGATCAGAGTCATTTTATTGCCATGATGGTCTGGCAGGAGCAAGATTTGTGGGATATGAAATATTTTAGTAATGACTAAGGCCTTTTACATTTGTACTGCCACAGCTTTTATAAACTCCCTTAACGAATAAGAATCTTTCACTGCAACAGTGCACACACATTACAAGGTGATGGACACTCATTATACAGAGTTGACGGGAGTCAGTACCCTAAATGGATCAGGATTAATCATTTTAATGACTATTCAAGAGCTCCACTGATAAAGCTATTGTCAACAGATAACATTTCAGCACACAAAGCCAAATGAATTTTCTACAGGATCTACAATGTGTTTCCTGCATGGATGAATGTAACAGCTGATCTGAAATCTTGTGACCCTTCCTATACTACAAGTCTTATAACAGATTTTGCCTTAATAGATGGGTGGAATCTGCTTTTAATAATACTACCACACCACCATGGTGGAGGAAACAGTAAACAGCTGAGCTCTGATGACACTCATTCCTTCTTCGTAAGCAGAGAAAAATTTCAAAGACACAAATGCTATTGAAAGCAATTTAAAAAATGGAATTTTTCATAACCACTGGAAGGATTCCAAGAGATTTGACATGAAACACATTTAAAAAAGGAGAGCAGCAGCAGTCAACCATCAAGGGTAAAAACCCCTAAACTACTGCCTTAGTAATTTAGTAGGGTAATAGTTAAGTTTTTAAATTAAGAACATGCTGATACTTGAGTTTTCATCAAATGCTCCAGGCCCTAGAACAAAAGCAATGTACAGCACTGAGCAGTTAATTCTATCCTTTTAACAATGGCATCAACTTACTAGCTATTTGTCTGCTTGAGTATTATACATAAACATTATTTATACATTTATCATATACGAAATATAAATGTAGATGCAAAATCTAATAAAGTACAGCATACAAAATCTAATGGTACTATCAAAAATATTTAAAATGGGTTTTAACCATAAACACACCTAAAAAACCCACCAAAAACCTATTAAAAATGGTACAGAATCAGCAGCTGAAATATTTTCAAAATGCAAGGGTTTTTTGTTTCACTGCTTTCTAGTTGCTGTCATAATGCAGCATTTGTGAATAAACTGGAGAAAGTGCAAAAAGACCTTTTTATTCTGTAAAAGACAAAGACAAAAAGGACTTAAAATTCATTCAATATTACATGAAAGATGCTAATCCAAATCACTTATGGCAAAAATCCCTGTGTTCTATTAACAGGTTTAGAATGGGGGATTGAATTTATTCTGGCCAGGCAGCAAGTTTGGGGGAGCAGTTGCAATGCAACCCCTCAAGGGCTGCTACTTTGTACAACCTAGTGAAAAGTGGCTTCACCTTTACTTAATTCACAGTAACATATCTGAAAGCTACATCATAAGGCCAGCTGTTTCTCATCACACAGCACTGACACCTTTGTATCCCCATTTCACTTATCATAGAATGGCCTGGTTTGCAAAGGACCTTAAAATCATCCCAGTTCCAACCTTCTGCCATGAGCAGGGTCACCTACCACTAGACCAGGTCCCTCAAGGCTCTATCCAACCAGGCCTTGAATGCCGCCAGGTATAGAGCATTCACAACTTCTTTGGGCAGCCTGCTCAAAACCCCAAATCAGACAACCTTTCTACTGCAGCCTTCACATGCACATCGCTAAGCTTACAAAATACCAACAGCCTGCTGCTGGACATTTCAAATGCGTGACTTACATGCAAATAATTAAACTTCTTACACATTTTTATGTGTGTGATTTATTTTGAGGCCTAAAACATCTATTTGATTTAACCCTTTTAAACACACAATTATACGCAGAAGCACCTTGAGCTGACAATTTTGGATGGTTCTACTTACCAGTAAAACAGGTGCATCCAAGATAATAATAGTTCTGATTTCCATACTCTTCAACCAGCTCTCCTGCCATGTAAGGAATCGAGTTCCTCCATGCCTGAGAGGCATTTTTTAAAAAAGCTTCTTCCCCTAGCCTCATAGGTTTGGGAGAAATCTTCTCCTTTCCCACCCCAACCCCCAAACTTCATATAGCAGCATCCTAAATGCTTAGCCATTAAGAAGTAAACCAAATCATAAGCAGTTTTAACTCTCCATCAGCGCAGATGGATACATCAGCCACTTAGAATTCCATTATATGAACAAAAATCCTGTCTCTTACCAAGTAGGTGAAATAGTAAGAGCACAAGAAAATACCTAGCTTCTACCCAAGGGTTAATATATGCTTATACAGTTATTCACTGCAGATCAAGACTTACAATGTACTGGCTGAGGCACAGCAGTACCTGAAGTGGGGAAAAAAAAATATCTCGTAACAATAAAAGCAGAAAATAAGACATCATAAACCAATAAAATACCACCTGTAAATAAAAGATACTGACGTATGTAATATTTGCGGAAGGAATACAGTAGTAAAAAAGGAAACAACACACTCTTTGATGCATGCTGCTGTCAGAGAAATAATGCTTTAAAAAGAAATAAGACTACATCAAAGAAAGCTCTAGTTTTCATAAAATCCCCCCTCCTTAAGAGAGCAACCTGCAAAAACTTGTTTATAGCACAGGCAATGAAGTCAGTAAAGGCTGGTATATTTTGGATTCTTTGTATTTTAAAGAATGTCGGAGGGTTTTTCAGTAGGGCAAGGGAATTCCTTATACAGCATTGATTGAATACTTACCTTAACCATGAAAAGCACTAAAGGCTATGAAGAAATGCACATTACCTCTGTGTGATAAACCACAAAAGATGTGTTCAAAACCCAAGCTCACCTCTGTCTGGAAGTATTGTAATGTTATTTCAAGCTTAATCAATATTTCTCCTATGAACAGCAGCCAGATACACCTGAAAATTTCATTTGCCACCAGAGCTAGGTAACTCTGTGCACTGACAAAGCATTAAATCTTTTGCACAGTGAAAAATGTAAAAACGCTTAAAGTGCTAGTAGTATCACAAAAAAAAAAAAGCAAACAAAAAACCCCCAAACCAACCAACCAAACAAACAAAAAAAAAGAACAAAAAAGCTGAGGAATGCAATATAACAATTTCATGACTTTTAATGCTAAGAACTCTTGACTTTTTACACACACTTCAATAATTCAAGTCTCCACCACGGCTACAACAGTGTACTCATAGTTACACCAGACCTACACCAGGAGGTCTGATCGTCTCTCGGGCGAGCCGAGAAAGTTTTTACATCCACCAGACCACTCGGGCCCCACTCTTCCTTCAAGAAGCACTGCGCAGAGCTGGAAAGGGCCGACGGGCGAGAGCCTCAGCTCAGTCCGCCAGGGCTGGGGCACCTGACCCCACTGGGTAGCGACCTGCACCTCTTCCCCGTCAGCAGGCTAGGCCGCGGTACCCAAAGGCAGCCAGACCCCTTCCTCACAGGACGCTAGTGGAGTCGCGGCGGCGATGGGGAGGTGCTGCTGAGGGTGGGGGGTTGGTCCCCGCTTCACCTCATTGTTGTTGGGAAACGGAAGGAGGCGAGTGCGCTGTCACAGAAACCCCCAATCTCTGCACCCCCTCAGCTGACAGCAGCCGCGGCCACAGACCCCAGCGCCAGGCGGCAGCGTCCCCGGGAAGAACCCTCCCTGGCCCGACGCACTACCTCCGCTCTCCGCCACCTGCCCGCCGCCCGCGCCCCCGAGAATGTGGCATTTGCTTGGAGAACGTGTTTTTTGCCAAGGGGATGTGG
>JANRGW010019200.1:0-41617 GCA_024733675.1 Psilopsiagon aymara | reverse complement strand
CCAGTATCTGAAGGGGGCCTATAGGGATGCTGGGGAGGAACTCTTCATTAGGGACTGTAGTGAGATGACAAGGGGTAATGGGTTCAAACTTAAACAGGGGAAGATTAGACTGGATATAAAGAAGAAGTTCGTTACTGTAAGGGTGGTGAGGCACTGGAATGGGTTGCTCAGGGGAGTTGTGAATGCTCCATCGCTGGCGGTGTTCAAGGCTGGGTTGGACAGAGCCTTGGGTGCCATGGTTTAGTGGGAGACATCCCTGCTCATGGCAGGGGTTGGAACTGGATGATCTTAAGGTCCTTTCCAACCCTAACTATTCTATGTTTCTATGATCGGTTCTTTGCATGTTAGAAAAGCTTTTACAAGAATGCCAATGGCCAGGAAGTCCTGAGGCACTGCTGTATTACCTATCAATGCCCATCCTGTTTACAGTTGCTCCTCACTGGTTTCTTACCCCAGATTCTCTCCAAACACAGCGTTTGGGTTTGCACATTTACTGATTTTCTCTCCCCTCTAATAAAGGTGCACATGATTTTAGCTCCACGTTAGTACTCACAGCTCTTAGTAGAGCTCTAGAAAAAGGAAATTTAGAGACTTCCTGGTGTAATAATCAATGTTGGTGTTTGCTGAAAGCATTATTTTGGCTCAAGGGATGTGCTGTGCAGAGGAGATGCCCTCTCTAACTGGGGGCTTGAGAATGAGTGTCTGCAGTAAATCTCAGCTTGTCTTTCACACCCAATCTCTACACTTCCAGTTCTTTCCAAAAAAGAAAGCTTGATACTGAACACAGAGGGAATAACTGAAAACAGAGCGGCTTCGTAGATTGTTGTTCCATCAGTGAAACATGACTGGACATAAGACATACACGGGACAGGCTCTTTCAGAGAAACAGATACTCCAAAGAGGCTTGGCCATGGGATGAGACCTGCTGTGCACTCCTTTTACAGAAGCATTAAACAGTTTTTCTTCAGGGCTATAAATTTCTCAGGCGAAAGTGAGTTTCTTCACTGTAATTTTTGCAATAAAATAGCACAACAGAATGTAACTTAAGTGCTACAGAGCTATAAGTAGTAACAGGTCACTGAATTTGTCTTCACTTGGCTGGAGAGAGCTGCCTGTCAGAAACAGAGCAACTGTCACAGTGGGCAGCCCACAGAAAAACAATCCCATTGCTCTTTTCCAAACGGGATTCATGATTTCTTCAAATCAGCTTCGAGCATTCATCCCTTTGTCACCCATTTTTATTCCCACTTGTGCAGAGAACAAACCATGGCAGATTCTCTCCAAGGCACTCACAA
Organism: Psilopsiagon aymara; assembly: GCA_024733675.1. Taxonomy (NCBI): domain Eukaryota; kingdom Metazoa; phylum Chordata; class Aves; order Psittaciformes; family Psittacidae; genus Psilopsiagon; species Psilopsiagon aymara. The sequence goes on along the minus strand of JANRGW010019200.1, from coordinate 40,322 downwards.
CAGTGAGTGTGCCAACTGTATTTCTTCTGCTGTCAAATATACCCTTGTGCTATGATTCAGTGTAAGACAGATGTCCAGGCAGCACAAACAGCCAAAGGGTATCCACAGGGTCCCACAGATTTTGTGTGAGGTTCAATTTTTTTATTACAAATGGCACAAGAAAGGTCATAACTTTACCCAGTGAGGCCCTAAGCCCAGAAAACACATCATGTGTGTGTTCTGCACATGTGGTTGAGAAAGTCAGCATTGTGAAACACAGAGGGAATAAACACATGTGTTTTTAGCCATATGACATCAACTTATAATTAGCTTGTTTCACCCAAATTAGTGCAGTATATGGGCACACAAAACAACTTTTCTATAGTAAACAAGCTCAAAAGTCTTAAATTAACATAGAACACATTTGTATGGAACTTGAGTCTGGACTGAACATGCTGTGAGCTGTATCCTGAAATGTGGATACACTAAAACTGCCCTTGATAGGCAAGTCCTGGAGACCCACCTGTGAAATACTTCACAGTTCGAAATGAAGCCAGTCCAATTTGAGTGACCTGCATGATCTTAAGGTCCTTTCCAAGCCAAACTATTCTATGATGCTATTGACAGCTCTTATACAGCTTTTCAACCACTACTACCCCATCCAAGCCCTTCTCTGTGGGGCAGCTCGCAATCTCTGCATGGTCCAGCCTGTGCCATGTGTGGGTTTGCCTCAATCTGTGTGCAGAAGCTCGCACTTGGCCTTGTTGAGCTCCATGGAGTTCGCACAGTCTTACCTCTCTAGCTTGCCAAGGTCCCTCTGGATGGCATCCCTTCCCTCTATAGTATCAACCACACCACTCACTTTGGTCTCATTTTGAACACTTTAGTATCTAAGCTTGTAATGCCTGCCCTGCTTCTCCTTGGTGCTACCAGGGTTTGTGTGGAGCATGCTGATGCCATGAGCACCCATTTTAGCCTGGTGAGATGAGGCAGTGGGCGATGTAAATCACTTCTTCACCACGTGTTGGCTACTCAGATTCTAACTGACACCGATGGGGCGCTCTGGATTGAAATTGTCCCTTATGAATTTGTATAGCATCCAGGATGTGGAAACATTGATCTATGCTTGGTGTCCATAACGGCAATACCATCACTTTCATCTTTAAGGGAAGCAGCCCCAACTCCTTGACTGTTACAAGGCCAAAGTCATGCATCTCCTACTGAAGACTTCCACATCAGGCTGTTTGTATTGTAGTATTAACCTTCAGACTCAGGCTTTCTTGTCCATGGCTTTTTAGACAACTCAAATATACTCCCAAACCAAGAAATACAAGTATATTTATTTTGTGGTTATCAAGCCCCTAAATTAAACAGGCATCTTGATCAATTCACCAGCAATTTAATGCCTGTGTCATGAGGTTATTTCAATATCTTAAGAAAATAGCTCAGTTCTGGCTAAATAAATAAGTGATGTCATTCTTCATTCAAGCTACCAGATTCTTTGGTATAAAAATTTCCCTTAGGAGAGGCCTTGGGACACAGTGGCTCCTCTGAGACTATTTACATCTGTCCGATTCTCTAATCTCTTCTTCCTTCCTCCTCTCTATTTCCTTCCCTTTCCCTACAAAATGGCCAGTATTTAACTCTAATGCTCCCAGGCTGCAGGGCATGGTTTAGAATTGGGTGGTGGTTGGTTTCTTTTATTGTTTTGCTGTTGCTTTGGGGCGGGCTTTTTTAGTGGTTGGTTCTTGTGTTTGTTTTCGGCTTGTTTTTTTATAACCAGAAATAAGGCTTAATTTCAGGTAATTGCTCGCCCATCAGGGGGGGATTGCTATTTGTGGGGCCTGCTTTTTTTCCTGTCAAATTAGCAGGAGAAGTTAATTTTAAGAGTGATCGTTTGCTCCTAAAATTGTTCTTCAGATTAAGGGTGTGCTCCGAACCAGAAACCTTCCACTCGTGATGGGTTTCTGCATGTGGAGAAGCAGAAGGAGCGCAATCAGGAACTCAGTATTGAGGGAGAGAGAGGAGAGACAATTGCAGCCTTGCAGTGACCTGAGGAAATGCATGTGGAATTTCAGCCTGCTCCTCGATTCAGATGGGCTTCTGAAGAAATAAAGCTTCAAATCGGAGGTGCCCAGGTTCCTTGAGGGCCCCAAAATAGGCTTCGTCATTTTAAAAGCTACGTTTCTCTAGCACTGGTTTTTATTGACATCTCTAATATGGCCTCAAAAGCTGGCAATGTGTCCGAAGGGCTATTCTTTGGACTTGCACTTGCAACAAGAACAGAACAATAGTACTTTATGGAGTGAAAAGTGCTGATAAATACATTGTTCAGTCATAGAATTAGGGTGGGAACTTAAGATTACCTAGTTCCAACCCGCCTGCCATGGGGAGGGAGCATAGCTCAGTTGCAGGAATTAGTGTATAAGATATCCTTCTTGGGAAAACTGTCAGAACTTTGGGCTTCGAGCCCTGTATCCTCAAATGTGCCGCTTTCTCCTCAGTGGAGTGCTGCCTGGCTAGGATGTAAGGATTTTAGCTAGTTCTTTATTATTTTGGGATACTTCAAGCTTAAAGTGACCATCAGATGTGTGCTGTTTGAGCTTACTGAAGCAGAAAGCCTGAAGAGAGTCTCCTGGTCCTTTTGAAATGATAATGATTAATAACTGTTATTGACAGCACTGGCTGTTTATCTACTTCATTTCTGTGGCAAATGCAGACAAAAGCATCACACTGTATTAGCTGACTGGATTCACAGCGTCCTGTTCTTACACAGCATGGCATTCAAAAGAGACTCTAAATAATACCCCAAGACTTCATTTGGCAACTAAGCTGGTGAGAAATTGGGTATATAGTAAGCTCCGAGTAATGGAGACATACTTAGCTCCATGTAGAACATACATGAAGGATACAGATATGAAAGGTATAAATGAAAACAGAGCAGGATAAATGCATTGCAATCATGGGCAATGGATTTTTTTAAGGCAGAAAAGGGTGTTACACCCCTGCCATGAGTCCATTCTGTTCGCCTGAGTAAAGCCTCAAGTTCTGGGTCTGCTCGGTGTTTTGTAGCTAAATGACAATATCTGGTAAGGAAAAAAAGCCAACATATTTTTTCCTTTGATCCTCAGTTAAAGCAGGGCGAGAAAATCCCTTTATAATTGGTTAATAGTCCATGGGGCTGAAATTGTTGTTGTAGCACAATCTGTGGGAAAAACACAGGAGAAACATTTCCTGCAGAAGGAATGCTGCAGTTTAATTACCACACTTCGCATGAGAGAGGATTTCAATTTATAGGGCCCTGTGTTCAGGCAGTTACTAGGTAGCCAGCTTGTACTGGAATATTGGTGCTTTAGTCTAATCTCTGCTGTGCCAGAGAACAGTGGAGGGGCCTCATTCTCATGAAGGGATAGAAGGAATGCTGCACATTTCTTAGGTCTTATCATGGTGTACATTGCTATGCCAGGCAGTTTAATTAATAACTGTCGACATCTTGTCATTTATCATTGCCAAAAGAGGAGGTGAGGACCCTGCCATATGCATGCTGTACAAATAAATTAAAGTGGTCTCAACCAGTCTCCAGGGTTATCTGCTGTCAGTCACTTGTGTTGTCCTTCCTGCGGTTCAAAGCCTTGCATCTTATCTTGCTCTCAGGCCCGGGCAACTATTTATACCATATAAAACAAAAACAGATGCACATGCAAGCCTGGTGGAGAATCAACCTCAGCAAATATTGCTGCAGAGGGTTCACAATAAGACATTTACTACAAGATTTGAAATGCACATCAAGGAAGAATGCTTCAGGAGCAAAGACATGCATAGAAATTGGTCACTGAGATAGTGGGAAACTGCTGCAGTGAGATGATGATGGTGGTGTAAGCTTTCTCACTGACTTCAGAAGGCATTAGAGCAGTACCTTCATTTCCTATAACACAGCTAAATGCTCAGTAGTTCAGTGTAGGTGAATACTCTGAATGGTTCTGGGTACTAGAGAGGATTTTATTTCTAATAGCCAAGCAGAAAAGCTTTCTCTTTGTGAACCTAGATTCTTGGAGGCACTTTTTAGGAAAGACCAATTCCAACTGGAATGAGAAGGTGGACATGGGTGGAGTGGTAGAGTAACACACAGCCAAACACAACCTGCCTTGGGAAAGAGAAATAAACTGTTCATTAGGGGTGCAGCTCTATTCTCAGGGGCACAGTGTGCCAGGGGCTCACATGCACAGAGAAACAAGAGGCCCAGAGATAGTATTTAAGTTAAAAAACCCAATAAACTGAGCTCTGGTTACTCTGTACAATAAACTGAATTGTGAGAAATGGTCATGGTAATGTGTGGATGCAGACAGAGCATCCTGTGCCTGCTGAAGCAAATGGTGGAGCATCTCTGGTTTGGTTTTTTGGTTTTGCAAATATGTTTGACTGACTTTGAAGGACCTGCATCATTCTTGGCCATTGAAGGTCAGTATTAAGTGCTGGAAACTGCCAGAACCTTGCTTCCAGAAGGCAGGTGAGGCTGCCTTTAAAGAATCATATTAAGCTGTGACTCACTGAAGTACTTGTTAAAGCCTCCAGCATGAGTCAGGTCACACTTCCACTGACACCAGGAAAACAGTTAAGCAAATTGTGGGATATGGCAGTTTGGCCACACTGAGTACTCCAGCTCTTCCCTTGTACTGCTTTCATGTGGGGATTGACCCTACAGACAGGAGGGTTCCTGTAGCACTGGAAAATACCTGGTTTTCACACACAGACTATACATCATTACATGCAGAATGGTAATGGAGAACAAGTACATGAAGTGCATGCAGAACATGATGAAACACACTGCAAAGAAGGAAATCCTGCCCCAGAGCTTGTGAATGTCACGTATTTAAAATGCCAAAAGGACAAAAAGCGACAGGCATTAAGACAGACCAAAAAGAGAGAGTCCTGTTGCATGCCATCCCCAGCAGAGGCCCGTGGTAGAACTAATACTCAGGGGTCAAATGGCTGAACTAACTACGCGAGCATTTTAATAATGTGATATGGTGGTAATTCTGGCGCCTTCCGGCCACAGTAAATTGCCCTGTTTGGCTGAAGCCAAGCTGAAATAGCATGTTGTGCATGCTGCAGGAAATGAGCTCAGAATATACAAAGCCTCAGTCTGTAGGTGATAAGTAAGGACCCAACAAATTAATCTCATCAGCTGCATTCACCCCTGGGTGCTGCTCTGTGCCAGGCCACAGTGTGTGGGCTGCAGGCTATATTTTCAGTTGTCTGACTGAAAAAGGTAGTTTGAATTACCATGATCCAAATGTTCTATTCTGTGCTGTCTGCACTGGAGATTGTTCTCACTGAAATGGGAAGCATTATCATGTCATATTTTACAGACAGGGAGACAAATCATTATGCTGACAGCTTCCTTGGGGCAATATACTTGGAATTATTCATCCTGTAAGTCTAATTAAGTGCATTTCTTGTTTTCCTTAGTCTTTTCCTCTTTAATGGCAAGCATCTTTAGGAATAATTGTAACTGAATTATTTACAATGCCATTCCGAATGCCCCAGGTTCTACAGTCTGTCCTTCAATTGCATTCGTTACGATATTATGAAGTCCTTGCAAGATCAGGAATCACATCGAAGTGAAATGGAAAGAAAAAGCTGCCTCAGGCACCATTTAGCAGGTAGCTTGCTATTAACCAAGGAAGGGGGAAAAAAAGAACACATGAATTTCTAGGGAACAGCCCCCCCCTCCATTTGAAAGCAGCACATTGCTCTTTCCAAAACATGCTGGTAAATTTTGCTGTCTTCAAGCCCTAATTACTGTGCTGGCCCCACACTCTGAGTGGGTTTCTAATTGGTTGCATTTATTTGCAAAGTCTCTACTGCACAGTGATAAATATAATCCCACTCGTGGCTGATTCGATGGAGTTTTGGGGGGTGAGAGTAATTTCATGGTAAACCATAATTACCAGTACAAGTGGTACCTTCATTGCCAATCCAATCTGAGAGGGAAGCTGAGGCTCACATCGGCCTAATTTGAATTCTACTTGTTCATAAGAAATAAGTGGCAATTGCTAATTGCATGTAGCCCAGTTTTTTTCAATTGGGAACAATTTAGAAATGTGAATTTAGTGTCAGTTTGGGTTTAATTTTGGCCATTTCCTACTTGAATTAGGCTGAAAGTCACAGAGCTGAACAGAGCAGACATCGAAGTTTTCCAGGTCTTCTACTGCTATCAATGGCAAAAGAGAGGACTTAAAGCAGCCTATCACTCTATGTTGAGTGTTGAGCTCTTTGAACAAGCTAGTTACAGCTATAGCGGCAATACATAGCAAATGTGGTCCTAAATGAATTGCCTCCAGCTATGCGGTAGCTCAGTCACCATATGGAAGTCTATTTTTTGACTTTCAGGTCTACTCTTTCTCAACTTTTCTCATGAAAACACACTCCCTCCCAAGTTATTTGGGTCATTTGTGGCTGGAAACTGTGAGTTCTGATTGACTGCAAGTAAACAGAGGAGTTATCACTATGATATACTCCAGCTGTATATTCAATATGTATTTAATCACAAGGGATAACACAAGTAGCTTGCCCCCACTTTTCCTCCACAATTCACTGACCTGAATACCTGAGATATTCTCTCTGGCAACTCCACTGGTGGCCAATGGGAATATCAAGTCAGACCTATAAATTCATTCTGACTGCCAATTGAGACACATGTTCAGCTGATTTGAGAATTAGACCATTATAGTCACAAAAATTCAGCCAAAGGATTTCGTTTCATGTGAACCTTCCCCTTCTATTGTCTATTGACGACATACAGGGACTAGGTTTGTGAATCATGGCAGGTATAGTAGCAGTGGCTTTATGAGTCCCCTAAAAAACTTATGGGTAAGAAGCAACTGTGGGAATTAGACCAAAATGCACTTTGTGGCATCAACCTGAAGTATTGCAGTCTTTTTAATGGGTAATGTTGACTGCAAGACTGACTGGCTAAAAGGCAAGTACCTTCTCCAAGTCCTCCCCCAAAAAGCTGTCCTTAGGATAATGTAGAACCTTTAATATATTAACATGCTACTCTTGACAAAAGTAAGAGAGTTCTCTGATTTGAAAGCAGATCCAAATATGTGGTAGATACAGGAAGACATAAGCATCAGTGTGTTTAAACCTGCCAGTAGCAGTATATGCTCCTAGCTGCAGCTACTTGCAGCATACTATGTACTCAGGAGTGGATGGATCAGTAGCTCTTTTTGCCCTGTTTTTAGCTCTTTTTTTGCAATTTGGAACCCTTCAGAGAGAAATGGAAGAATTCCTTGGGTTTTTTAGATAAGCTTCTGTTCTCATAGCTTCTGGGCAAATACCTCCTTATTTGCAAGAGGGCTTAGGGCCCTGGGAACCCAGCGAGGGGCATGTGGAAGAGCTGCTCACAGTCTTTCTTACCAAGCTAAAAATCACTTTTGCTATCAATCAAACCCTACATGAGGCCTCCTTCAACTTGCGGGCTCCTCACCTTTGTGTTATGATCCTGCTAGTCACTGTCATGGCAACCGCAGAAGCCATTCCAGCTGGGAAGACTGCCTTGGCGATGAGAAGGGGCCTGTGGGCTGGGAATCCCTGCTCTGGAGTTATGGTAGGAGGGATCACAGGGGAAGGGTGAGGATGGAGCCAGTACAGTGGCATCTTTGCACGGAAACTGCCATGTCAGTAAAGTGAAAAGTAAGTCAAAACCCCCCCACCCTAAATCAAACCAAACTAAACCCAAAAACCAACCTGGAAAGGACAGCAGTTTCCTTGACGATGAATCTGGGTGCACAGAAAGCCCTTCTGACTGCTATTAATAGGAAAGCCTGCGCCAAGATCCAGTTCTTACCCTTCCAGAAATGGTACCCTGCTCGCTATGCAAGTACCTACTGCTGATGGCCCCCACGTACTCTTTGGAGAACCCTCAAAGACATTTGTGCCCTTCACCCCATTCCTCCAACTGCCTAAGAAAGAGCAGAACACTTCCAGGAAAGTCAGCATCATCCTTGAAAGCTCACATCCCTAACTGGGAGGCTACTCCCAGTTCTGATTCAGGTGAGGCTTTTATCAGGCTCTCTCTGACACTGCAGAAGGCAGCTGCACTTGGATTTGTTTGCATCTTGGTTTTGTTGCCCAAACTTCTATTTACTTGTCCTGTCTTCTGAAGCTCCTAAGAATCAAAGATTGCTTTAAACCATAGAAAATACATGTTCTTTAATGTCTGAGGACTTCCATGTGAAAATGTCTTTAGGAAAAGAGAGATTTTCTCACTTAAGTAACCTCTTCACAGCAGTCTCTATAGATAATGCTGCCTCATTAATCTTCATTCTTATAGCCAGGCTTAAATAATTCTTCCCTTTTGCCCAAAGGGGACTAACAGCAACAACTGTAAAGTACCTGATGAAGCAGCCCAATCCCCTACAGAAAAAGCTCATTTCATCTTTGGGATCATACTAACTGCAGTTTCTTGGTTTTTGCTTATAGAATCACTGCCAACAGGAGGAGAGTCTCCATAACATCTCATTTTTAAGTATTGCAGCATCAGGACTGATCAAAGTTATAGATACATCTGTTAGATGGTCCTTTATATCTGACATTAAACTTAGAGCCTATTGGCAACATTTGATGCAATTTATCTGTGTCAAATTCTGCAGGAATAAGAATCAACTCAGTTCCACTCCAAGCTTTAAAAAGCTTTTGCTTTTCATTGCAAAAGGTGAAGCTTTGAACCCCAGAGTGGTTCATCTTTCAGATGAAGGCTAAAGCTTACAACTCTGGCAAGCAATCATTTATCTGAAGCTAAACAGGTTTATTCAGCCTGAGGTGGATCCTACTCCCTCTGTCCAATTCAATATTGATTCATTCCCTTAGTGCCTGATTGAAATACAGTGTCCCTTGGTCATTTCCTGCTCTGGTTCATCTCCTGCAATTGCTCTAGTAGCCCTTCTCTACTGTAACACAGGTTTTTTGTTCTAAGCTGCCCTGCATCATTATCCTATGTACTTCTATTCTATACTATAACATCATTCTATACTGTATTTATGCTTTGTCTTCATCTTCTATACTCTGTACTATAGCATCATTATCCTATATACTTCTGCTTCTTCAGCATGTCAGGCACTGCATGTGAATAATTAGTGTGTGTGTGAACACACTGCACCTCTGTTTCCCTGATCGTATGTACACTTTAAATTTTCCTGGTGTTTTGGGGGAGCCAGTTGCTTAACATTTAAAAAGTATGCCACCCACTAGAAGCACCTTAATTTGCTTTTTCATACATCGAACTAAGCAGAGCAAGACATGGAGTGCTCAAGACAGCGTGAAAATCGAATGTTTCCCTCATGAACCATAACTGGTACATCCTGATTCACAGCAGGAACTACAGTGCCTCATGGTCTTCAAGTAAAGAACCACAGGAGTGATTGTCGTGGTCACCTTTTAGCAATGGGTTTTGCTCCTCAGACATTTCTCCCACAATGGTGACAGTCCAATAACAAGTCAAAAATAGTTTCTTCCCTTACTCCCAGCACCAATCTGGCAAACACACTCATAATTTGCTGGAGAGGCCTGGAATGTATAAGTTATAAACATAAAACCCAATGAGGATACAGCTATGAGGCAAAGGTTATAGTTAGGGAGAGAGGAGCATGAATTCAGCAAGCCTTACCCCTGGACATGATGGCCACACAGGAATCAATGAGCCTCAAAGTGCACCAGCTCCTGAGCTTGCCCTCGTTTTCCTGATGCAAAAACAAGGCTTCACATTTCTCTTTGAGTAGCCCTGAATAATCGTCCTGTCTGAAGCTGTGATTTCCCTCGCCCTTTGCCATTAGTGTCTGAACTGGTTTGATTTTGCTAAATGGAACACTAAAGCATTGACCTTTCCTAAAATAACTGATCCAGCTGGGAATTTATTAACCATTTCATATGCTTAGGAGTGGACTACTTCCATGCAAAGATGTTCCTCACTGGTTTTCCTTAGCACTCAATTTGGAAGCACTCCCCAGCTCTCAACTGCAAGCTGGAGGTCACACAAGCAAATCTTGCCAGTGGGTCTACAGAATGGACACTGCAAAATGACAGGGGAAAGCTCACATCCGCCCAACTGTGGAGAGCTGCAACAAAGCTGTGATCTTTTTAATGTGAAAAGGAATAATGGAACTTTTTGGTAGAGCATTTTAAAACTTTGATTCTATTTTATTTACTTATTTTTCAGTGGAAGGAGGGAAGGGGGAAGGCAGCATTTTATTTAAGCCTTAGCTACGACTTCCCAGCGAGGGAGGGCCAGTTTAGAAAGACTTGCATGTGGACATCTCCACCTCGTGGAATGAAATGGAAGTATCTTTAGAAAAGCTCTGAAACGCTCTTCTCGGCAAAGGCAACATGCCGAATTTGCCTTCGCAAATTATTTTCCAAGGCAAACTGTACTTGTTAGGGCATGCTCATGCGAAAAGGCAGGAGGGAAGAAGGTTATAAGGAAATATGACCACATATATGCGCGTTATGGTGCATCATATAACATAAGCGTGCTGCACTTGCCCTTCCTATATGCAAAGATCCATACCTTCCACATCATGCACAGATTTCTCATGCTAGGTTTAAAGCGTTCTTGTCTTGTAAGTATTCCTTTTGATTAAAATAGAAATATTTAATCATAGAATCGCTTCAATTAGAAGGGACCTTAAAGCTCATTCAGTTCCAAGCCCTGCCATGGGCAGAGACACCTTCCACCAGAGAAGCTTGCTCCAAGCCCCTGTGTCCAACCTGGCCTTGAACATTGCCAGGGATGGGGCAGCCACAGCTTCCCTGGGCACCCTGTGCCAGCGCCTCAGCACGCTCACAGGGAAGAACTTCTGCCTAAGAGCTCATCTCAGGCCCCCCTCTGTCAAGTTAAAGCCATTCCCCCTGTCCTGTTCCTACAGGCCCTTGTCCAAAGCCCCTCTCCAGGTTTCTTGTCTGAGCACAGCAGATCAGTGCCCAAATCAAGATGAAAACACAGGTCTTATGTGTCAATTCATGAACTACACTGTATCTATAGAAATGAAAATATCTAGCACTTGGTATGGTTTTGGAGGATTTTGTGGTTTTACACTCTTCTAAGTAGGTATTGAGTAAGGGATGGGGGAAGCTTTAGACTACACCCAGTCTCCAAGCCTATAATCACTGCATTTTGTTTTCACTTACACCGACAGAAAAATTACTTGCAAATACTATTGGAAAATAGATAATTCAAAACAAATTATCAACAAAATTATCAAATCCCTATTTTTCTCAGTCTCTTTCAATCACACCATTGAAATGTGAGAGGAAAGGCTGTAGATAGAGCCTTCTCCCAATTCTCTACCTGATAATCCAAAAATATGAAAAATGAAAGTCTTTTCATTATACTCAACACACTTCCTCTGAAATTCATCTACAAAGCACTCACTTGTAAAGAACCTCTTGGAAGAGAGGTTATCAGGCAATGGAACAAAGAAAGTATGGTTCAAGCTTTGCGTACAAACAAATCCACCAAGAGGAAGGTCAGGACACAACCTCTGCTCTCACAAGCAGACACGACCCGCATCCATCAGGGTTTTTTTTTTCCAGCTGAAGCTCTGATCGATGTAAATGTCCTTACATGGACCACAAAACTTCCAAAGTTTTGGAATTGGTGCTCAGTTCAATGGAAGCCGCAGATTCATTGCTTTTTCAAAGGCTGACACTAGAGGGAAACACTCCCTCACTAATGGTGGGGAGACGAGAGATTGAATTGAACGGCAGTAGATCCTCATTGCTCCGGCTCTAAAGTGTAAGGCGATATAATACAACAGCTGTAATGTGTTCGATGGTCTCAGCAGAATTCCCTAATGCAATGACAAATGGTAATGACCGGACTTTAATTAACATATAAGATTTCATAAGACATTCAAGGCCAGGATGGACGGGGCTTGGAGCAACCTGCTCTAGTGGAAGGTGTCCCTGCCTGTGGCAGGGGGCTGGAACTGGATGAGCTTTAAGGTCCCTTCAAACCCAACTCGATCTGTGAGTCTATGGTTTTTAATACCAGAATTGATGCTGATCTCTTCAAGACTAGAAACGTCTTGTGACTATATTCAAAATACTAAAAATTTGAATACTTTGTTAATTTAGGCAAGTGTTTAAAAAATAAATAATTTCAATGTCCATAACAGTCATTCAGCATAGGAATGAATCATGGCTCACCTGGAAATCTTCTCCAGAGTTCTCGTTTAATTGCAGTTAGTTCAGCTGGCCCCAGTGAAAGAGATCCCTGAGTGCCACGATAAAAGCAGCAGCAAAGGATTGTCCCAAGAAAACCAGTGCAGAGGTCTTGGCACTGAAGAAGTTTAAGAGCTTATTACTTGGCAGATAACCCTGTAACTCTATTGCTTGGGATCTCCAGAAACAGATGGGATTCTTATTACAACAAAAACTCAATGTGAAAACATTGCTCTCTGTCCCACCTCAAGACGCATGAAGCACACGCTCAAGTATGAGTGTAGATTTGTTAATCTAGACCCACACAAATGGTCTGAAAAGGTTTAATGTTCTGTTCCTATCTGCTCCTTGGGGATGCCACAGTTCCTGTTTCTTTCATGTGGTCTGATGAAAACAACAGATGAGTTTTACAATCTGCCAAAAGCTGAGCTAATTCTGGATTTTTCACAGTGTTTGCTCATCAAGTTCTTTAACTGTTCCTTTGCTGATCCTATAAAGTATTCTGGATTTAATAGAAAGCTTCTGGTGCTTTGGACCTCATTCAGGACATTCAGCTCTTCATGAACTAGCCACAACAGTATGCACAATGGAAAGACAGGACTCGTGATAAAAGGATGATTTATCAAAGTTATTGGCAAACGATCTTTCCTGTCTGAAGGATTAATGTTGCAGTTGAGGCACTGCTTGCTTTTATGACCTTTCAAGAAAAGGATATTCCTCATCTTTACATGGCACTGGGCCTCATATCCAGAAAAAGAACCTGAAAGAGGAGACAGACAAGCAAGGAATACAGAAGTTGGTGTCTAGACTCATAGGCAAAGATCTCTTCTCCCTTTGCGCAGCTTAGGGCACTGCTGCCAAAACAAGTGAACATACTTTGTGCCTGCTGTAATTGTCAAGTCTCAAGACATGGATGTATGCTTACCTATTTTTCATTTATATTTATTTCTTAACAGTGAATAGAAACCAAAGACAATGTCTTAAACAAATGGCACAAGAAAATCCCAGTCAAGTGGGAACAGATCCAAGGTTCAAGGTGAACACCTCTATCTATCCTAGGTTTTACTCTTCCCCAGTTTCAATGACACCAGCACCACCAACTGAGTGCTTCCTCTCAAGTTTCTAGGAAAAAGACATTGGCAGTGTCTCTCTGCCGGAGATTCTTTCTCTGTAAGCAAATACTATTGCTTACAGGTAAGCAAATAGTACTGCTCACTTGTCTTCTGCAGACTTCAGTTTCTTCTCATCTACTTACAGGGTTAGATGAATTAGCAACTACTTCAGTGAGAGAAACAGGGATACAAGTATTATCCTGGACCAGGGAACAAACTGAGTGAGGCAAAGATAGAGCTCATTTATTCAGTGGAACTATTGCAACTGTAACTGAGATTTTCTGCAAGCAAAACCGCTGAATACAGTTAACCCAAGATTGCCATCGTATGCTATTAACTCCTATCACACCTAAAACCCCAACCCCCCATTGTAGTGAACATAGTAATAAAACCAGCTTAAAAACCAAAACAAAACACAAAGAAAAAAATCCCACAAAAAACCCAACAAAATTAAATGATTTTTCAAACAAGAAGTGTTAAAAACAACAGACCATGCACCGTGGGATGTGATTGAGCAGTTGCCAGCTAATGTGTCTTCCTTTTACTATTCCTGCAAGCTTCAAGCTGGCTGCCTCTTTCTTCTGCTTTCTCTTCTACCTCTTTCTGTCTTAAGATAAATTACCATGTGTCTCTGAACACATCTTGCTGCTTCCTGTACCTGAAGCAGGTTCTTTTCACTCCTGCAAACCCATCAAATTTAATGAATACCGGAAATATTGACTTAGTGCTAAGAGAAACATTAGCGTTAAATTAGAAGTCTTTGTGGTGGTCATGCCAGGTCTCCATCGGCAGAGCTGGTCACACACTGGGTCTCACTAAAATACCAGATGAGACTGTGGAAGGAAAACAGCTTCTCGTAGTTCTGCTCAGTGGTTTGACGGCACAGCTTCTGTCAGCTAATAAAGGTTATACCAACGCCTTCCAACCTTATAGGGAATCATACTGCTAAGGTTCAGAGAGAGCTTATTCATGAGGCAAGTCTGCAAAATGCCCCTGAAAATGAACTTCAGAGATGTTGACTACTATGATCCATTCTTTCTTTATCATGCAAAAACTGCCCAGCAGATGAGGCAAACCCAGGGCCAGCCACAGTCTTCCATTTAAACTCCCCATCCTTCCTCTTCTCTCTCAATGTCAACACATTATTTTTAGCTGCACAGTCTCATGAAAGCAGAACAAATATGACATTACCGTATGACCAAACCTACATATGAGAACAGTTCAGGAGGAGCAGCTCAGTGAACAGACAACATCAAATTTGCTCACATTGCAATCACTTGTGTGACAGAAGATGACTTCCTAATGGAATATTGAACTGTCTCCAGGAGCATCTGCTGTGCCAATGAGTGCAATCCTGTACCACTAGCAGTGCACTTACCACAGGGGCTTTGCTGATACAGCAGCTTCAGGCAGCAGTATTAAGGTTTTCTCATCTCTATCTCTGAGTATCTTGTAGCAATGGCTTTTAGCCTCACATCACATTCATTCTTTAGGGCCATGCTGCTATTCAACAGATAAACAACATTTGGCATAAGGGAACACATCTCACATAGAATCTGTTCGAAACTGAGTTTCATGATCTGCAGTTCCCTTCAGAAATTATTCTCCCTTCTTCACTGAGAGAAACCCCCAACAATCTCAGCTTGGTGCTAGTGAATATTCATTCCTAACACTGGAGCTGAGAGGGAATTCATAGCACCAGAAACATGGTTAAGAGGCTGCAGTGATTGACTTAGAGGAAATATTAAGGGTCTGAAATACATCTGGCTTGTGTTTCAGATGGCTTAGCACAGATAACCCAGACTTTGAAAGCATGCTTGAATAATCAGTCTCCACCTGCACAGTGCCAACATGTTGTCAGTTCAAATACTGAGATAAAGTCAGTAAAAGTGAGAGCTGAGTCTAAACAGAAGGAAAGAGTGAAGAATTGGCTTTCCAAAGGGAAAGTGGAAGACTGAAACTGAGACAAGTACTCAGGGCTGGGCAATATCCTAGAGAATGCCACTGGCACGGGGTGCCCAGAGAAGCTGCTGCAGCCCCATTCATGGCAGTGTTCAAGGCCAGGTTGGACACAGGGGCTTGGAGCAACTGATCCAGTGGAAGGTGTCCCTGCCTGTGGCAGGGGGGTGGAAATGGATGAGCTTCAACCCAAACCATTCCATGATTCTATGGAAATGTCTAATAGAGAAAAATAAACCACCCCTACCTGTAAGGAGAGTAAGTAACCCAATAAACTGTTTCCACCTTTAACTTCTGCAACTAAGCAGCAACTCCCTGGATTTAGTATTGGCTGTTTGTTGCTCTCCAGCTTCCTTTCATCAGTGCTAAAATGACAATACAGTTAATGATTAAGGTTCTTCCATGTAGGAGGAATTCCCCAGGCTTGGCCCAGTAACCGCATGGAGGAACCCACCCCCCACCCCCGTTACTTCAGTTGCATACATGGCAGGTGAGAGGGTGGCATTGCTTCTGATTTATTAAAAACAAAAGGTTCTTTTTCAATGAAGGCTGTTGTTCATTTGCAGTTGAGTAGCTCATACAATTTCAAGGAGACCGTGGTGCCTACAGCTTCTCCATGATGTGTGCAAACTTTCCTTTAACAAGGCAAACATCCAGACAGTGTTGTGGAGAGAAGTGTTCCTTTGCCTTGCGAACAGGGTAAAATCTGTCATCTAAGAAATCATTTTGCATTTGAGGTGCAAAAGCACCAACATTTGGACTGGGACAGGTACAGCAGAAGCAGAGTGAGAGCAGGGCTTCCACCCTACAGAGCTCCTGTGTTCCAAGAAATGGTTCAAGCAGGAAGGTGATTGAGAAGAGGACCACATTCAAGGGGGATAGTGTTGGTTGGATCTGTCTTTGTTGAGAAATGGCATTGCCTTGCCAGAAAAAGAGAGGTGAAGCCATGGCACAAGTTTTGTCATTTCACCCTCATGAAGTTCTGCAAATTGCTTTGCAAGGTCTCAGGGTGGGCCAGACCTCAGATGGCAGAGAAATGCTTTCATGAGGGAGTCAAAGAATGAGCTGATAGAAAAGCTCAGAGATAAAACTCCGCTTTCCAGCCTTCAGCTTGCTATGGGAGCATTCATCACAGCAACTGATCTCCACCCATGCCGTTTTTCCCTACCCAACACAGCGCTTGACTGAAGAGAGTTGACTTTACAAAGGTTAAAGGTGGCTGCCTCAACCAACAAATGGGATTTAGCAAAGAGGGAAGGATTGTTGTTCTTTCTTCTTTCAGGAATGAAGTGTCAGGAAGATGTAGAGGTCAAACAGGCCCCTGCTGAGTGCTGAGCGACAGCACCAGCTGTGGAGGGTGCTGGAGTGATGCAAGACCCAAGGGTTCTCACATTTGGGAAGGGAATGCCATCTCCTTTTCCCACATCTGAAGGTAGAGGAATAACAGAGAGGGCTCCGTTGGGAAAACAGGGTCCAAGCAGTTTGGAAAGCAAAGTGATGTGCAAGAATTAAGTCATGCCCTATAAACAGACCTCTGGCTCAGAACTCATGTAGATTCCCAGATGAGAGCCTGAAACTCGTCCTGGCTGAAGTGGACACTAGCCTAAGGGTCAATCCTCCCTTCCCTTCTATCCCCCCAAGTATATGTGCAAGGACATAAAAGTTTGCATAACTACCTAGATCATGTTGTAGTCTGAATGAAGATCTGAGCAACAGCAGAGCTAGTCTTGAGTTCATGCATACCCCAATAACCTGTGTGACTGAAATGAGTGTTGTACATGTGACAACACACATACAGACTGCAAATGAAATGCTTCACATTGACAAAAAGTTCTGGACTCTGACTTCAATTCTGGAACATTTGAAGTATTCCTAAATTCATTATAAAGTGGTCTTTCAGAAGAAGAGCTGTCTGGGAGCTATCCCCCTGCCAGTGAGTAGGAAATAGGTATGGATGTTTATTCTCCAAGATAACACAGCAGTGGATTTAAGTATTTAGGAGAGTTTTTCCTAGAGGATTAATTAGGTACCAGGTGTTTAGTATTTTGCAAGAAAATCAAGATTCAAGTGACAGAACCGAAGGAACTGGACTAAACACACTTGATTTCTTAGGCCAAGCTCTCAGAGGCAACAGATACATCAGGATAAGCACAACTCCCCCCTAACTCCACCAATTCCTTGAAATTCTGAATTAAACAGAAGCCAAGGAAAGAGGTGTCACTGAAGCCCCTGTGATAAATGAAGGCTCTGTGTCCATCTGCTTAACGTCTGTGTCTGTGAGAGACCACAAAGCATGCACAAATGGTGGGAGAAGGGAAAGATGAGCACACAACATATAGCAAGGCCTAGTGGAGTAAGCATTGGGAATGGCTGCAAGCAGATTATGGAAGAATGGAACACATGCACATGTGAATTGTCATTAAAACCATGGAGAACAACCTTGAGAGAAGCTGCAGCCCTGGCATAGCAGGGTTGGGTCATTCCCAGCTGCCACATTGCTGTGAAAAAGGGATTGAGAACAGATTCCCTGCTAATGTGTTTTCAACCGTGATAGGTCTGGGGTCTAAGAATCTGCTTTCTGTTAGGAAACCCCATAAAACTTTCAACAAATGATGAAAAACATATCTTCTATTGGCATAAAAGCAGATTTCCTTGCAGGAAGGGATGGCATATTGAAAATTCCCTCGGAAGGAGACTACAAGGAGGAACTCCTGCCACTGCCAGCAAACTCCAGTTCTCAGCAAATACATGTGTTACAAAGCTTACAAACCAAATTCACTCCAAACTGCGTGTGCATAAGCCAGGTTTAATACTATTTTAAACTTAAGGTTGGGCCTTAAATTGTCTGTAATCAGTGAAGTCCTTCCTGACTTCCATTTCCCATTTTAGTTGGTGTCTGTTGAATTCTGTGTTAGGGCTTTTTCCAAAGCCAAGACTTGGGGGATTTTGTTAACAGTGCAGTAAAAATAACTTCCCAGTGGCAGAGGGGAACTTTAAAGCCTTTTTTGTGTGCTGCTCTTTTCTTTAAAAAAACCCAACACACAGACATTGTTTCTTTAAAAGGCTCCATCTGCAAATCCCATTAGATGTGCGGATAAGGTTTCGGATGATTAATAGTTGCTGCTTTTCTTTGGTTGGAGGACCTGGGTGTATGTACATTAACCCCTCCCTCCCCTCTCTCACATTTCACTTCACAAACTTGTCTCTCTCTCCCCAGCACTGTATTTAAAAGTGTTTCACTCATGTCCAGCACTTCACGAGGAAGGAAGCTCCAGGCCTCGGGAAGCAGCTCAGAGCAATCACTCCCTACACCTGGTTACTGTTCTCCAGTCAGGACAATGAAGACATTCAGAAGAGTTCCCAAAGTGACAGTTCTGCAACAGCCTAAAACCCACAAAGAACCCGTTGTTTAGGGATGAAATCTGTTCTGTAAAGTCTGGAAGATTTCCCTTTTGCTCCTTTGCTGATTTTGAAGCCTGAGCTATAACTGCTCACCAGCACCGGTGTGTGAACAGGATTGGAAGCAAATGGATCCCACCAGCAGCAGCTGCATGCGCAGTCCGCAGCCTCCTGCCCCACTTTGGGGGTGCCTGCGGAGCACCCACATGGATGTCACCACAACTTCAGGACTGAACCACTACCCACCAGCATCATTCTCCTTCCATCAAAAGTCAGATTTTGCTATTTATCCTGATTTCTCAACCTCCTGCCTGGTGACTGCTCCCCACAGCTTCCCACACGAGGAGCGGACACTTACGGAGCAGCACCCCTCTTTCCAACACTCTGAGTGGCATTTTGCAGCAACTGAAGCCAGAAGACGACTAAACCCAGGACTGGCCTTGGCTTCGGGGGAGTCAGAAGGCAGCAGCCCAAATCTAGTGAGTGCAGCAGTGGGTATGAATGAAGATGATGAGGTACCAGTACATACTACAAATGAGACTGAGAAAAAGTCATCTAAAAGGAAAAAGGAGAACTCAGGTAGGTGATACGAAAGCAGGGTGGTGGGATAGTACGAGCTGCAGATGAGAGCACCTGTAAGATCAGGCATTAAGAAGTAAAGCTGGTGAGGAAAAGACTTGGTGAATCTGGACTGGGAAAGCTTGCACAATAACAACATTGAAACTAAATGGCTTATTCTTTGAGGACCTCTGGTGTTTGTATTCCACTCCTGCAGATCTTGTTTACCGAAATAGGCATTTCCCTCCCCAGCACAATGCACATTTGCTGTAACTAAACAAGAATCCCATGGCATGTGATTGTGATGATCCCATGGCATGGGATATGATTCAGATGATCCCATGGCATGCAATGTGATTCAGATCACTGAACTGAAAGTCCTAGGATGGGGAGTGATGTATTGCATACCTGCCATTTGTCCAAGCGTAAGAAAGCAGCAAAGAGCTGCCTGTGCTAGCTGGAAATGTTATAGTAGGATTCTGACATCTCAATTGATGGTAAGAAGTACAAGATGTGAAGTCTTGCTTTAGAGAGAAATTCTGGTTTGGTCCAAATATTCAATGGTTTTAAACTCAGAAGATCTACAAAGGGTTATCCCCATCAGGACAATGTCCAGGGAGACAGCAAGTGTAGACAGTTTCCATTGTGCCATCCTAACTAGCAAAATGCATTCTACAGAGTAACAAGCAATTGTTTCATAGTTATAGAAACCTCTGATTTGCTGCTGTCTCAAATGAAGATATGTGAAATATGCATAAAATTGTTTTCTCCTAAGGAAGCTGTTAAAAATTAATAGGCTTATATACATCCATTTGCTGTAGTAGTCATTTACAAGCTACAGTGTGCTTTTCCCCACAGCATCGCTATGAAGTGGGGAACATTTCCAGTATCCTCATTTTATGGGAAGAGAACACAGTGATAGAAGTATTTCTTTATTTATGGGGTTTATGGGATGGTTACAGAACAGCAACCTTTAACCCACCTTTCATTTCCCCACTTGTTTTCTTTAGAAACCCAGCTTTGCCAAATTTCAGTTCCTTTTCCCAAAAGATAAAGGCAAAGAAGTTTAGAAAATACATAATCAAAGTGAGTGATACTTTTGTGAAAGCATTTGCAAGTCATAGGAAAAGGATGGTTTCAGTATACTCAGATTAGAGGGGTGGCCTTATTCTTAAAGAGACTGATTTCAAAGCGCATCTCCCTGTTTTAAGTAGAAGACAAATGTTCCTTCTATTCTCCATCACCAGCAACCTCACATTTTCTTGTCATACTTGCTGCTGCTCCGTACACTTTTCATTATAGGGGAGCTGTAAGCAATGACATCACTGAAGGGTCTGGTGTTTCCTGCCTTCTCGCAAGTGGTGCTGGCTGCGCACGTTATTACTTGAGCAAATGCAGAACAATGAAAACATCCCATCGGGGATTCCACGGCTTTTCATTTCACTCCTTTCCTTGCTTACTGGACAGCAGACAGAATTATTTGATACCCCTCCTGCACGCTTTTCCTTCCTTCTGTCCCCAGACAAAACAGAAGGGGAAAGTTTGAGCAATTTTGTTGTAATTTCTTTCACTTTTTCAGCTGTTCCAGAACTGCAGCTGGACATAGCACATACTGACTGGTTATTCTAAGTGGAAGATAAGTCTTCTCTCTCCTCTCGAGGATCTTCCTAGATACCCAGACCCTTCTCCTCAGAGGCTAGGCTAGTAAAGAAAAACATCTTGAAATCACACCAAAACAAAACTTGCAATATAAACTCTTTCCTTTTAGTTGGTGCTTTATCCACCACAAGTTCCTCTGAGCCACAACATACATACAGCATTACCACGCCCTGTACCAGCGCATGCAGAACCCACTGGTTCTTGCAAAGACCCTAGTTATCACAAGACACACAGTGAGGATTGTGGAACATGGCTCTTTGCAGGGTGTTCTGAGAGCAGTCTGAACCAAACACATCTCTCAGACAAATAAGCAGAATGTTATAAAAGGAAGAAAAAAGCTTGTCAATCTTCAAAACTTTCTTTGAGGCATGGGTATAGTAAAAACATGCAGAGAAGGACTTTCTTATGGCAATAACAACAGTTACATCTACCACAAGTACTTGTGGATAAACATGCACACAACCTTCCCCTCCTCTACAGGCTTCAGTTATTCAGATACCATATTCAGTCTTGACTTCACAGGCCCACCAAGTGACCTGAAGGTAGAAGTTAACCTTGTGTTGGCTCTCACAGATGCCTCTGCTGTCCACCCACAGCCATTAACGTTCCCAAATAGAACTTCAACCAAGTTTGTCTGACTTGTCCTAACTTGTACTTGTGTTATGATGTAGTCAGAGTTCTCAGATCTCCAAATATAGTACTGTAATACATCATAGGATTCTGACAGCTTTATTTTATGTGACTGAAACAGTACAGAAACAACACAAAAAGTGCTAGCTTTGCTGCCTGTGGCATGGTAGATCAAGGGAGAGTGATATTATGGATATAAGGAAGGAAAGTTCAAATGGGGGGAAGGAAACTATTTTGATGGAGTGATAGCAAGGAATGAGAGTTTCTTTCCCATAGCTGCTTATTTCTGACCTCACAGACCCAGGCAGGCTCTGACAGTACCTAATTCTGTGCTGTCCCAAGGCTGACAACAGAGCTAAGTCATGCTGAGCTTGAGAGGGCACATACAAACTTCTTAGGCACTGAGCATTAGTAGTTTAGCTCAGACCTCAGCAGTACACAAGCTCACACAGACCAGTGCAACTTTAAATGACACAACATATGTGTTTGCCTCTTAGAAACCCAGAGTTCAAGCAACAAGGCAGAACCAAGCAGCAAATCCCGGAAGGAAAGGACAGCTTTCACAAAGGAGCAGCTACGGGAGCTGGAAGCTGAATTTGCCCACCATAACTACTTGACAAGGCTCAGGAGATACGAGATCGCTGTGAACCTGGATCTCACCGAAAGACAAGTAATTGCTGAACCCTCCTCAGCTTCTTTCTCCCCCACAGTTTCTCCCTAAAGCTAAAGCAGATCTGTTACTCGAGAGTACACTTTTGCAGTGGCACAGAGCATTTGCAATACAAAGCCTCCACATTCTTTTAAAACACATTTGTTGCAAGTTTCTGTAATAGTTAATAAGTGTAATTCTGTTTCTCTAGGTAAAGACACTTTTGGGAATAACCGATATCGACCTAGCAGTTGTTTACCAACACTCATTGGTACATATCGAGGTTTACAGATGGAATATGGATATCACCTTAGACCGCAGTTACAAGGAAGTTATTAGAATGATATATGTTTGATACATGCACTCTTCCTGGGTCAGAAAGTATTGTGGGGGGATAAAGAAAGACAAAATTACAGA
This sequence comes from Psilopsiagon aymara, assembly GCA_024733675.1. Taxonomy (NCBI): domain Eukaryota; kingdom Metazoa; phylum Chordata; class Aves; order Psittaciformes; family Psittacidae; genus Psilopsiagon; species Psilopsiagon aymara. Next base: position 17,738 of record JANRGW010019200.1, on the reverse strand, counting down.
TTTCTGGAGAGAGATATTTCTGTTCTCTCATGGTGATCTCAGGGTTTCCTGCTCAAAGCTTAGTGAACAATTTAGGAATTGCTCAATATGATCAACATTACAGTTCCTGAAGTATTAGATTGGACGGACAGGATGCTAAAAGACATTAGATGCACTGTGCCCATTGGATTGACACATTTAGTTGACATAAGGACAGATTCTAGGCAAAACACTTGTAACTACCTCTGTGGGTCTCAGGGAAACATCTGCCTGGAACAGTTTAGAAAGGATTGTTCCTGCCTTTGCTAGGGAGATGGATTACCTCGGCTTGCGAGGTTCCTTTCACCTCTTCTTCTAGAATTCCACAAAACACCTATGTCTATGAACACACACAAGGATGCATAGGTCTGCTTATACAGCTGAGATTGAGGCAATAAGTAATTATTTCCTTTTATCACTCAGGTCAAAGTATGGTTTCAAAACAGAAGGATGAAGTGGAAACGTGTTAAAGGTGGGCAGCAAGTGTCCCCCCATGAACATGACACAGAAGATGTGGACTCTGCTGCCTCCCCCAGCTCCGACTAGGCCTTGCAGCAATGAGAGAGAAGCATGGAGTAAGTTAGTGATCAGAAAGTGGATGTAACACTGCTCTGGTTCAGCTACACCATGAGATGATCCTGCAAAACCTGCAGCCATGAACCTTTAAAAGGTATATGATGCTACAGAGGCAATTAAAGAACACAACAGCAAAAAGCCAAAGGAGGGCATGATTCTGACCTTTGCCTGAATTAATTCAGCTCTCTGTAGAATTGTTTTACTACCACAGATATGTCTCTGTAGTAGAAGCTAACAAACACTGAACATAAGCCAGGCATCATGTTGTGTAGGCTCTTAAACACTCAGAAGATACAGGCTGTCAGTCAGTGAATGATAATTCAGCTGTGCCTTTCCCTGGTCACCCCTCTTCATTCTGCATTTGGACTTGACTGTTTTCCTCATGCCTTACTTTAAAAGAAATAAACACTTTGGTAGTCACTGATTTTTTCATGCAAACTGAATTGAGCACCTGTATGTAGGCAGTGAGATTCCAACATAAAAATGAACCGAAATCGAGATGTGCAGAATTCTGCTTACCAGTTTCAGAAGAGATGGCTCTCACATTGACGCTCCAAGAGAAGTGCCCTGTTGATTGAGTCTGAAGAGGGACATTCTTCCATCCTTACTGTAAATCAATTGCTGATCTCAATTGCAAATCTCTTTTCCAATAAACCAAACCCTGACAATTGTAACAACTGTCCCAGCAGGTACAGCAGAGATTAAGCCCTTTCGCTGGTTTGTGCTCAACATTTCAATCTATTTAACTAAAGGAAAACTCCTTTTTAGTGCTGCGTTTGTTTCAGATCCATGGAATCTCTCTGTAAATCCACAGTTTCCTTTGTGAACTCGGGATTGTCAGGAGAAGCAGACAAATGCTATCAGTGGTGATTTAACTGACTTTACTGCCTACAAATTCCAATTTCATTTTTCAATGGGGACAAAACTTGCCTCCAAATGAACATGTACATGTGTATAGTTACATTACGTATTAAACCATCTGTTAATCCGGGTATTATGTGGGGTTACACTCATTACTTACTGTCTACTAGATCAGTGTCCAGATTTACAGTTATGTGACCAACGTTGCCCCTGAGAAGTGTGGTGGGGGGAGAAACTGCATCACTGATGTTTCACAGGGCCTCTGCACATCCACACTGTGGCCACAGCATGGATGCAAACACGTAAATCCTGTGGGTGTATTCACAGAGGGGTATTCCCATTACTTCTCAGGCAGATGTCCAAGCTCTGTTATCCCTGAAAATTCCGCCTGCCTCCCTGCAAAAGCCATGTGCTTTGTCACCATAAGCTTAAATGAATGCTGCATTTAATAATCAGTTAAAATGATGAGAAGTAAGCATGGCCTCCCTCTGAGCTACCCACATCTCTTCAGCTGAGGGAAACACTACCCTCCATTTCCTCCTGGGTCATCTGTGTGTGACTGGTGTGATACTTCAATGGGAGAACTTGCAGACGGGGAGTTATGGCAGGATCCCAGTTACTCCAGCAGTAATAAGCTGAGGTGTACTATGACAGAGTACTGTCACTTGGGTTACAAAACTGCTGTTAAGAATAGGTTAATAACCCACTGTTCAGGTTACATAAAAGTAGCTGAATGAAAGTACTGCCTATGCACAGATGAGAACAGGCTACACTTTGCTGTAACTTTAAGAGCAGAAAATGACTTGGTCTAAATGGCTCTGCTGAAACCTTAGTGCCTTCTGATTCAGCTTCTGACTAAATTCACTAGTTGGGGTCTTGGCAAACATTGAAGAAAGCTGATTTTGTGAAGAACTCTGGTGCAAGCTCAGGCCGCCTATCCTCACCTCAAAGAACACAGAATGCTATGGGGTAGGAGTTATTTGTTACTCATTTCCTTCATAGCTCTTAAGTCAATTAATTGAACGCTGTACATCACCTCACTGCCTCCTCCCCATCATGGTTAGAAAGCCCGCAAGCTGCAGAAGCAGCTTATTTTGTGATGAAAACTTTTGGGCTCCTGGCTACCAACATAAAACCAGCTCCCCACCCAGAAAGAAGGCCAATAAACCTCCCCTTCCAAGGAAGCTATCAATGGTAGTATATCACATCTTAATTCACTTAAAAGCTAAATCAATGGGATCTCAATCCATACTTGTAATTACAGCTCCTAAACAGCTCTTGCTCTGGTTTTTGAGGGGTAAGGTATGATTCACCTGTGAGACTGTTTTATGCTTCGGCAGCTTCTGCGTGAAACCATCTGCTTAATTCTAAGACTTGTGTTTTGTGATGAAACGTTTCACTCCTGACATCAAAGCATTTGACCCCTGAACCTGCGGTGCCAAAAGTCTTTCAGGCAAAGAAAGACTGTTGTCTGGGAGCAAAATCTCTGACCTGCAATTATTTGCTACAGAGACACCCATGAGGCTTTATGCTCCTCACAGAAGGGCGGTGAGAACCTGGGGATGTTCAGCAACGCTTCCCATGCCTGCTTCTCAATGCATGATCTGAGCACACAATCATCCACATAGCAGCAGAAAGGGCTGGCAAGTCTTCCCAGGAAGCACGTACAGGCTACTTGGACACATGCCCAAGACCTCCAATCTGTGCTATCAGACAGCGCAGAGTAGCCACAAAATAAACATAAGTAAAAGAATGCCAATTATGAAGGGAACCTGTGAGAAACCCTGGATGCTTCTTTTTCTTTATTTAATGATCTGGAGGAGCACTTTGTCAAAAACGCTAAAATGCAGAATGCATTTCACGCAAAATAGCCCCTTCTCACCAAAGATCACTTGGAGTTCTTCAGAGAAAGCACTTCAAGTGGTGGTTCAACTCTTTCTTGTGACCTACAACTTCTACAGAACATTGCAGCACTGTTTCAACTGTCTGGGGCATAAAGAGGCCCTTTCAAGAGGAGTTACCCAAATCAAGGGTAGGTACCTGTGTGACCTTTCCCACAGCCTGGCCTCTCCTCGTCAGTCAGTGTTACTCTTTGTGCTGGCAGCCTCTGTTTATTGCTATGGTAAGGTGGGTCTTTGGAGGTGCCCCACCAATAGCCCAAACTCCTGTGGCATAAAATGGTCTGGATTAGGCCTGACAAGGCAGCCAAGAGGTGGAGGGGAGTCCCACACAGGATATGGCTGTGTTCTGTCAGACTTTGTTTCAGTGTATACCTTGGCCAAGACACAATCTCAATGTTTAGTTGCAGGGAGTTATTGTTTCAGCTGTTGCATACTTGGTTTCTCTATGTCCTCTGTTATCAAGCTGGTGTTGAATGAAACGGTGCCAGCTTCAGCAAACACACAGTTTATGGTTATGCCTATATCCTAGCTTTTACTGTCAGATCAAACTGTCCCTATAAGGATGGGTTGCAAGGATGCTGGAGAGGGACTCTCCATCAGGGACTGTAGTGATAGGACAAGGGGTAATGGGTTTAAACTGAAACAGGGGAAGTTCAGGTTAGATATAAGGAAGAAGTTCTTCCCTGTGAGGGTGGTGAGGCACTGGCACAGGTTACTGAAGAGGTTGTAAATGCTCCATCCTTCAATGCCAGGTTGGACAGAGTCTTGGGTGAAGCGACCTAGTGTGACGCATCCCTGCCCATGGCAGGGGGGTTGGAACCGGATGATCTTAAGGTCCTTTCCAACCCAAACTATTCTATGATTCTGTGATGCTAATTCAAAGCTCTCACTTTCTACCTCCTAAAACCAAATACAGTAATGTCCTCCAGGGTCTAGGGAAGTAACACCAGTCATTACTCTCTACTGAGATGCTGCTCTGCTGTAGAAATAGACTCTTGATAATGTAATGTGGAAACAAAAGCTAGCCTACCATTTGCCTCCTTTCACTGGATACACTTGTCACATGGTCAGAAAAGCCTAACGTTTTGCTAAGGAGTATGAAGGTTAACACACACCAGATGGCAGAGAAACAAATTTCTATGGAAGCTGAAGAAGTGCTCAGCTGGAAATCTCGGGAAGAGCAAGGAGAGATTTCCCAGCATTTAACAAGGGAAAAAAAAACATTGAAAGTCCTACTGCCTCCTAAATGTCCCCAGAGCTGCTGCCATGTCTCACGGAGCCTCACGTGCTTAACGTAACACACTGGTCTATGGGCAGCTTGAGAATTTGCATGCGTAGAACGTTGTGGAGACACGCAAAGCCCCCCAAAGGAGGGCATTGTGCCTGCTGCTGAGCTCCCACGCAGCCGTTGTAGCTGTACAGAGGGTGGTGGAAACTATGAGCTTGCGGTTAGCAGTGATTAAGTTTTTAGGGAGAGTGAACCGTTATTACCAACACAACAGCCATGGACTTGAGGGTAGCCAGAGCTCCCCCTGATCACCTTTAGCTCCCCCGAAAACAGACTTCCTCCCTGCCCCTTGCCAAGAGTTCCTATGCTTCCACATTTCAACAGCCTTTCATACTCCAGCCACTGGGAGACAGCTCATTTCCTCCCAGTCACAGACAAACCAGGTCTGGGGGAACAGAGATGTCCGACTGCTCCCTGCCTGGCACACATCCCCGCTGCCACAGGGTGCTTCAGGGAACCCAGCTGCACCCCCAGCACAGAGGTGGGGTGCTTGGCAGCTACTGAAAGTACTCATTTCTCCTCCAAGCTCCCACTGTGTCATGAGCTAATGAGGAGAGTCCTGAACCCCTCCTATGCACAGTGCTAATGATGGGGGGCGCATGCTGTGACTAATGAAGCAGACCCTGCAGTTCGCACTGTCTGGGAAACAAAAGAGCCCTTTTAGCAAGCGTTTCACAGTCGGAGATTCTGAATGAGCCGTGTTCTACACGAGCAGAGCTCACAAATCCCACTTCCAGGAGAATTTCCCCCGCACAGAGACGAGCACACACAGTGGATCAGGGCAGCTTACAGAACAGACACACAGTTTGCCAGTTACCAGACTTCCTACCCCCGCTCCACCTTTTGCAGTACTCAGATTGAGTTTCATCAGCCACTATCTCATATTTTGGATAATTCCCTTCCCTTGAGGAAAGTACACAGCCCTGCAAGAAATATTATATGTCTGTGTTAGTGACTGGGCTCTGAACACCGAATCCGTGCTGCACTTCTAAGCAGATGGACAGGAAATCCATTTTCTCCCAGTGATTACAGTAGAAGGGCTTCTGTCTGACTGGAACTTGCCTGGTGTGGCCGTAAAATAATCTCAGCATCAGGCTATCACCTTTCAGGCTGTATTTGTGAATTATGATGGGGTGATTTCCACTGCAGCCCTGGGTACAGGCAGCTGCCTGCAGCTTCTCCTCCCCCCCCCCCCTCTACACACACACATTGTTTTAATTTCTGCACCAAGGAAGGATTTTCACACAGGATCAGACTTTTCCACCACTATTCCCTCCCTCTATACTCTCTCCATATATATATTTTAAATGACTTCGACACAAGGGTAAGCAGCCGCTTGCCTGGAAGTTCCCTTGGGAACAGTTTGCAAAGAGATAACAGCAGTGAGTAACGGAGAGGATGGTGACTTCATCCCATGGAGGTTTGAGTCATGTTCCTCTCTTTCCTTTATAAAGAGTAAAACATTTCTCAAAGCTCCCTAAGCCACGCTCATTCTGTGTTTCTAGATTTTAACCCTTTTCTATACATCTACCCTTTCCATTTGACATTTTTCTCATGAGAGATGACCAAGTGATGTAACTGATGAGGATCTGGGCACAGTTCCCCATTCAGAAAAAGAAGAGTCTATCAGATCTAATTTCATTGTTCCATCCACTTTCCTCAGCTGGGGGGGGGGGGGGGGGGCAGTCCTCTGGTCCCGGTACAATGGCCACTTACAAGTCCGGTCAGGAAATTCTTTCCCAAGGAAAAGTATAATTCTCCATGATAATAATTCACAATTGTTTCTGCCTGAAGCTAATTGAAAAGGAAATTCTGGCTACACAGATACCCAATACTCAATGCATCCCACCAAGGAAATGACAAAGTGCAAAGTAAGGCTTCTAATTTAAGAGGACGGGCAGCGTGGCCTTGTGTCCGGCTCCTCTCTGCTGGACTGGGTTGGAGCAAGGTTGTAAAGTTCTTTAGCGTACCACCTTCTAAAACAAATCTGGTAGAGAATGAAGCAATGAGATGAGAAATCGTCCGTCTCCATGAAACATTTCAGGCACATCTCTGCCTTGTTTATTTGCAGGAGAGAACACAGACACAACTGGGGCATGTTTTATATTACACAGCAGAAGGGTTTGTGGCATTCCTGTCTGCATTGAAGACATGTTTATACTGTTAGGTTCCATTATGAATCTGTTTAATATCCTGTGAATACTCAGAGTCCTTTGCACAGTGCAGGCAGGAAGCCTTTAATGCACATACTGAGAAGACATTTCCAACCGTTCAAGCATCAGATAAATATGCATGGAAAAACAAAGTCATTTTACTGCAGTAACTAAATTCTTCTTGTGCTTTTGCAAGATTTCTTTGAGGACAAACTCCCCATTTCTAGCAGAGTTGTTCCTAAAGCCCAGGAAAGCCATAAAGGAAACACACTCAGTGGAAAACATACTATGTCCAGCATACCCTTTGCATTTTAACTGGGCAGCCAACAATGGCATAAACATTAACTGCTGGATTTGACACCTAGGAGGGAGCAACCAGCAACGTGCCCTGGCAGCCAGGAGGCAAACTGCATCCCTGATGCATCCAACACAGCAAAATCAGCTGCTCAAAAGAGGTGGTTATTATCCCACTGTATTCAGCACTGATGAGGCCTCATCTTGAATACTGTGTGCAGTTCTGGGCCCCACTGTTTGGGGATGTTAGGGTGCTAGCACTGACCAGAGGAGGGCAACAAAGTTGGTGAGAGGGCAGGAAGGTCTTTCCTACAAGCAGCAGCTGAGGATTTTGGTCTTGTCTACTTTGGAGATAAGGAGGCTGATGGGTGACCTCATTGCCCTCTGTAGCTTCTTGAGGAGGGGATGTTGTGAGAGAGGTGCTGAATCCCTGGGATGCAGGGACAAGATGCCCAGGAATGGTTCAAAGCTGCATCAGGGGAGATTCAGACTTGACAATAGGAAACATTTCTTTACCAAGAGAGTGGTCAAACACTGGAATAGGCTTCCTAGAATGTGATCAATGTTGTCAGTGTTCAGGAGGCATCTGGACCATGCTCTTAATATTATACTTTAACTTCTAGTCAGCCCTGAACTGAACGATTCTATTTGAGTTGCAGTTGCTTTGACATCTTTTACATACGTGAAGACTATAACTCACCATTTTGGAAAACAAGGGTAATAGTGTTGGGGTTGGAATATGTGCATAACTTCAAATATGAAACTTGGCTTGAATTTTCCCTTTCCTTCACAGTTGCTAAGGCCAACTTGACCAGCATTATTTTTAGGAGAAAAATGAGCTCCTCTCGCTGCTGTAATTTCATTGTGTCTCTGCCAGAATCAAGATGAGAAGATGCCAAGAAAAAGGATGAGCTCATTGCATTTAATGGCATGAGGATTCACAAATATAAACTGCATTACTCTATTCAGAAGCAGGCAATGGTATACAATAGGATTTTAAAGGCAGGTAACTTTGATTAGAAATGAAAAGAATATGCTTTATTCTTTAGGTGTATAACTTTGATTAGGAATGAAAAGAATATGCTTTATTCTTTAGGTGTAAAACTGGCTGCTGATGTGGAGAGTGCATTTCTGCAGTACTAAGTAACATACCGCATCGTTTTAAAGGATAAGGGATCTAGGAAGTTCCTCCTGCTAGTAGTCAGAGAACTGCTCTGATTGCTCTTCCATAGGGGTGAAATTTCTGATTATTCACCATTATTTTATAGTTCCTGCGCTTTTATGACCTCATATCAAATGAACAAGATAAACATTATTGGTAATACAACATCAAGAAGTATAGCAAAGAGTCATTTGGATTTTCCTGTTCAAACACCAGGTACAAATCTCAGCCTCTGGAATGATGGATTCAGCACCCTTTCCACACCTGTGGATTCTGGGATCCACTGAGCTCAGAAAGTTCTTATTCCAGAGAGCAATGAACCCTGCTCAGTAAGGCTGTACTAGTTCAGAGGAACCACTCAAAGCTGAGAGATCTGTCAACCATCACCTCACCAGCCGGCCATGCCCTAAGCAAGCTGGGACTCAGCCTCTTTTATAAGCCCCATGCAATGTTTGCACTGTGCTGCAAAAAAATGCAGGTGTCTTCAACAGGGAAAGACAGCTCAGATGTCCGTAAGGGACATCCCAGTTCACAATGTGTCTGACTAGTTGGCTGGACTTCTGCGCAGGGCTTGGGCAGGTACAACTAAATCATTTACATTAGTTAGGTAACCCTGGGTGTCAAAGATTGCCTCATTCTCTATGTGACCAAAATGGGAATAAAACCTAAAGATACATCATTTCCCTGCATCCTTATGAAAATCCTTTAACTCCTCTGCCAAGTATCCTGTGACACCTATTTGAAAAGCAATAGGAAGAAAGGACCCATTCCATGTCCTCCTGCAACATCACTGCATCTCAGTGCCCTGCGACTTTCCCAATGGTGTCTGCTTCAGTGTCTCATTGACACAGAATGACCTAATTTGTTATGGCTGGTAAAAACTGAAAGAAATGGAATCCAGGGACTGTAGTTAAGTGGGGTCAGGTTGGGATGATTTATGATCTGAGGAATGTACTGACTCCGACACTATCATCCCACCAACAGCACCAACCTGGCTCAGCAACATTTGGAATCAGATTAAGATTGGGATTTTCCAGCAAATGGGAACTAGCACAGGTAAGACCTAAGGGAGAATGAAGAGGAGTGAGCAGATGAGGATGTATTTGACCTATAAAGCCAGGCACCTTCTCTCCTCACAAGATGAGCCACTTCACCTTCAAGTCCTGATTTACCATGATTCAGAGGAAAGATGTTGCCAGGAATAGGTCTATGCCAAGAAAATTTCATCTGTCTGGAATCTGACAGGAAAAACTGGAAATTTCAGAGGGAGGTGGGATTTGTCCTGGTTAAAGTGTCTCCAGCACCCCTGTGTTCACTCAGATGGCTCATGTCAGCCAGCCAGGCTCACTGAAAAATAGTGTCAAATGGTTTTCATCTCTCAAGAACCTTGAGCTGATTCCAAGTCAGGAGGCTGTGCAGTGTAACCCATGACCCTAAACAGCAGGAGCCTTCAGCAGGTTCCCCCATGCCTTTTGCCTATGGCTTAAATCAACATCCTTCTTTTCTCTATGGATTGTTGAAAAGGATTACCGAAGAGTTACTCGATTTTCAAGTCCAAGGTACTTTAACACACTTCAGAAGTTAAATACAACATGAAAATAGGATCGTTCAACACTGATTTTCTTTGGAAAGAATTCACTGGTGTTTATTTTCCTTGTTATGACTCTGCTGCTCTATTCTTGCCCACTTTGCATACTGCTCTTAACTGCGCAAGATTCATGAGCCCAGTGAAATCTGTGCCTGAACACAAACTCCAGGCATACCCTTTTGCCCTCCGATACCAAAAGGCACTTTAACAAGCTTGGAAAGCCCAGCAAGGAGCCTGAATCATACAATCAATCCTGGAAACATCATATTTCAGCAAATACACAACATTGCTGCTAAAGCAACCACAAATGGCTATGCCTTGTCATGGCAAAGAGGAAAGGTATGTGCAAGACTGACAATGACCAGGTTTTGTAAACACTATGGGATGCTATTCAAATTACTCCATCTTCTGCTCAAGATTCCTCCAGACTTAGTGCAAGTTTTAACCTTAATGCATTCTCTGAAGGTCTGGACATAGGTGGCATATTGAGTCAGTAAGCTGGAAATCAGCCTTCTGTGTACTGCTTTTCTAAAGACCAGAAAGGAAGCAGTCGTCTCCTGACTGTGTTATTACTGAGACCCCAGGGCTGGTTTGTGCCTTTTGCATTGTTTTGGATTAGTTTTTTCACCCCCATTTGTCATGGTTTAAATCCGACTGAAAACTAAGCCCCAAGCAGCCATTCACTCGTTCCTCCTTTAGGGGGAGAGAACCAGAAGGGTAAAAGTGAGATAAAGACAGTTTAATAAGTGAAGCAAAAGCTGCACATGCAGACAAAGAAAAATAAGGAATTCCTTCACCACTTTTCATTGGCAGGCTGAAGCCATCTCCATCACATATCATGCCTACTTGGGAAGAAGAACACCGTCACCCCTCTACATCCCACTCCTTCCTTCTTCCCCAAGCTTTAAATGCTGAGCATGACACCAATGGCAGACGAAGGGAAGGGGAGAAAGGAAAATGGTTGCAAGCCCAGAGGTGGTGTTGGAAGAAGACTCTGTAGGGTCCTGTGCTTCTTATTCAACCCAATCTTGCTGACACATACCTTCACCTGCTGGCTAAATGGAAAGTGCATTCACCCTTTACCTTCCATGCCTTAAGAGGGTCTTTGCATACCATTCCACAGGGATATGAGCCCAAAACATATAAAGCTTCTTAGAAAATGAATTACCACTGTGAGAGGGTGGGGTTGTGGTGCAAAGTGCACCTACACTGAATCCTCTATGCTGTATCTCAGTGGCTTCATCTGAAGGCACATGGTAAAGGAGCAAAAAGAACGTAAGATTGAGTCACGCTCCGGTCCCAGTGGAAGCCCAGAGTGCTCCAGTTCCATCACAGGGAAAGCTAGGAATGTAACTTCATCCCTATAAATCTTTCTGACTCGCTATCATCTGCAGAGCTGTCAGTGGATGCAGTGTGGCAGTAACTGCATTTGGCAGGGCTCTTTGCTACCAGCAGTTTAACTCCCAAGCAAGCAGACTGCAATAACATGGGGTATTTATTCAGCTGTGCCTCTCTTGTGGATCCTGGGGAGAAAAGATGTGTCCTGGCCTCATTAATCACTTCACCCTTTGCTGGAGCAAATAAGAGTAGCCACAGGGGGTTGTCTTTGCTCGGAAGGTTGGGCAAAGCATAGGGTTTGCTGAAAGAGACACCTTCACTAAAAGAACACAAAGTTCCTTCACTGGAAAGAGGAGAAGATGATCTGGGGTGACTGCAGATGATGAGGGGAATGCAGAATAGGATTAAGCAGTGGTGCAAACAATTCCTTTCTGTCCCTCCCAACAGGTCAAGCACCATCTCAACCTGAATACCCTGTGCTGCACCTAAGGTAGGAAGCGTTTCTTACCACACAGACATCAGAAGGAACACGCATCAGCTACTCTCGGCTCCTGCCTGATTTGTGTCTGGAGCAAGGCTGTACTCCCAGGCTGCAAAAGCTTCTGGGATCCACAGGTTTGGTGTGGATTTGTTTGTTCCCTGCTCTGAACTGTGTATCTTCCTTCATAAGGCACAGTGCAGTGGTCCTTTCCACAAAGACCTCTGACACACTGAGGCAAGGACAGTATGGAGTCATGTTCCTCAGGCACACTATAGCTTCACTTTTCAGACCACCAAGATGCCACAAGTTAAGAGAGAACCATGGCACCTTTGAGTCTCAGCTGCTGTTCAATGACTGGGATGTGTTGATACTGTAGTGGTCAGAGCCACTACAGCTCAGAGAGGCAGAGAAGTTGACTCAGCATTTGATAGGAACCACCATCCCTGACCCCACTGTAAATGGAAGACTTTGAAAGCTAAAGAAGTATTTTTCCTTTGTCCCAGTATGTGAAAGGATTCAACACCAAGGGGTGAGGGGAAATGTGTCTGGAGAGAAGGTTCAGAGCAACCTCGTGGTCTGCTGTGTGACTAACGTTAGACATCAGCTTTGCCAGGCCCTGTACCCCATAACTTCAGCAGCTTTCAGGCACATTTATGCTGACTTAAAATGCCCTTTTGAATAGCTAATTTAAAATTGTTTTCGTATCAAACACATTTTATGTATATATCTTCAGGTTTTCAGGATGCCATATACCCGTGTGTCTGGCAAAGCAGCACGGACACCGTCCCATCTGGGCTTTCGTTCAGAAAATGTGCTGTAAATGGATGACTCGCTTCTTCCCCTCACTAAGCACCAAGCTCTCTCTGTGCAGCTACTTGGCCCAGCACCAGGACTGAGCAGTTGATCAAGAAAACACGCTCAATACCTGATAAAGCAGGGTCCTCTTTTCAGCCTTTCAGGATCTGAGGGCTTAACATAATGGTTACTACAGGAAGCCAAATCTCAGCTCCTTCAGCTCTGTGACCTCCCAGTCCCAAGGCAGCATCTTCAGAAAAGAAGTCCTCTCAAATGGTAACTCTACGCATTTTCCTCACTGCTTTTAGAAAGAGCAGAGGTTACACATGGCTCCCACTCCATCTCCTGATGTTCACAAGCCTCTCCCCTCCCTACTTCCCCTTTCTGCTTACATGTAATAAAAAAGTCAGAGGCAGCAAGGCAAGAGAAAAGCAAAAAGGATTTCGTGTCCCCAGGGGCAGATTTGCTGTGTTATTTGCAATACTTTTAAAATGGAAAATGTGGAAACAGTTTTGACTGATTCTTCTGCTTCCACGTGGATATTCTTGGCTTCTTTACTGTGATTCCTGTGCAAGAATAGTCTGTATTGGTTGGTTGAGAGCTACCTCTGGATAACTGATTTTCCTGCATACCTGGCTTGTTTTGCATCACCGGGTTTCTCTTCATCTCTATGTAATGAGCGGGGATGGCAGATGATGTAGCACTTTGTAAAAATCTTTCACAAGTTAATTGAGCGCAGTTAATCTTAGCTGGAATTCCATGCACAGCACAATCCGAATGATTCCATTTTCAGGAGCTCTGCATTAATAACATCTTTCAAGGCACTTTGCAAAGTTTTGTTCTGATTTCATTGTGTTCCCAGGACTGTCAGATCCCTGTTTAGTTCCTGACATAACAGAGCAATTTCCTGGGAAGAGGCAGTAGCAAGGCACAGATTCTGCTTTTTGTCTTCTAGTCTTAGCAATCAATCAACACTGTCCCAAGCTGGACAACAGAAACTGCTCTGGGGACCAAAGAATCCTATAAGAAATGGATTTCTTGGGTGCATCAGATTCCTGTTCCGTCCTATCCCAGGCTCGAGATGCCTCACTGCTTACCAGGGCTCTGGCTGACTTCTTTAGCACAAAATCAAGGAGCTATGATTGTGGGTATGCTGCAAACTGACAGCGTGGCAGGGAGAGAAAGTAGTTCAAAGTCCTGCAAGATGAGCCTGTCACTGGACCAGTGCTCTCCATTATCACCACACTGCCAGGGACCCCGCAATTCCCTGCTGAGATCTTCGCAGCTAAGGCTGAAAGCCTGACCGACTGCCCCTATATTCCTGCTCCCGTATCCCTGCTCCAGCCCTTTCCACCCCACAGCCACCTCCGGCTACGAGGGACTGAGGCCGGGGGGCGCTGGGCTGCCTGCGGCGCCCTCTCCTGGGCTGCAGCACCGCAGAGAGCCCTTTTCTGGCATGACAGCATTTGGAGGGTTAAAAGGCTGCTGTGAGTTTTGTGGCTTCTTTCCAAAAGGTTTCAGTTAACACCAAAGGTCTCCTTATAGCTCACTCGCTTTAATAGATTTTTCCCATTGACTTCTCACTTTATAGACTATCATTTCCTTTTCTGCAGGGGAGCTATTTTCTGGGTCACTGATCCAGCCAACTTAAAAGGGATTTCATTGATCAGGTTTTATTGGTGGTTACTTTAACCATAATGGGATAAGTTGCTAGTACCTGCTAACAACTGTATGTCTTGCTTTGGTACCCTGGCTCCGTACCTCTACAAGTGAAGTCTGGGTTCCTCTCTCCTGCCTTGATTGAGTGCCTGGTAGCTACTAGCACCTCCTTACTACCTCAGTTGCTTTTGTCCTTCATTTCAGTATAGCAAGTAAGTTGCATGGCCAAGTGTTGCTGACAAAATCCTCTACTTGTTGAATGTGGCACCTTATTCCAGTTGTGTCTCTTTAACTCTGATCATCCCTACAGTCACAAACATCCCCCAACTGCCACGAGGAAAGCTAAACGTAACATTCAGCATCAGGCCTTGGAAGCTGAAGAGAATGACAGGGAATTTCTCTGTACTTCATATCTCTTTACAGGACACAGGGAAAAGGAATCGAGGTGAGCAGGCTGCTGCTCACTCCCATTTCCCTAAAAGTCCCTTTCTTGGCACTTTATCTCCACACATCCTGAGCAGATATTTCTCTATTTGCTCCCACAACTGCCCTGATACATTATAGCCGTATGACAATCAATTAACTGCTCACTCTATCACAATAAAGCAGCCACCCATCCTTATATAACTCTTTTTAATTGTTTTCTTACATTATAACATTTTGCTAAACTTATTCTGCCATAACTTACATACTTTAATTTCTCAGAGTGCTAATAATTTAATTGCTTCCTTCCTGCAGACAAAGTGCTGGAGCCATCTTCTCTCATTCAGAGCATTATAAAAAGTAGCTGGCATGAATACCTAAAAGGGGCAGTTTATTAACAAGACCTTATAGAGAACTGCTTTCTCCAGAGTCTCTGTGTTACGCCTCAGGAAGCCACAAAGAAACCCACCCAAGACACTTCCTTGCACTCTGGGACTATCTTCCCTAGAGAAAATCACTTTGAGATTAAAAGCATGGCAAGGCTCCTAAGCAGAGTTCTGTGGGCCAGTGGAGACCTCCTGCCATATCACCCCCAAACAACACCTGGAAATTAAACCTTCACTTTGGAATTACAAGTAATTAATTTCTGCTACCACAGATCCTCTTGCAGGTTGTAGAAAGAGGCTGAAAAGAAGTAATCTTTGCCAGTTAGGCTTGAGCAAAAGAACGTACCAGCAGGACGACGTTCTGTGCACTTCAAACCCTGATTAATAACCTCCGTCTGCTACTCAGAATTCCCAAGTCTCCTGCCAATTATACCCGCCCTGCTTCTAGGAAGATGGACTGACTGTGACAGAGCTGGGTTTGAGCTTCTTTGGGCACAACCTTTCTTTACTGTATTCACATTACTAAACTGTACCATCAAGAACAGCTACAATACCCCAAAAGGGACACGATGGACACATTAGGAAGGGATTTGCGGAGCAGGCTGCAAGCTGCTAAGTGAGAACTCACCTTTTGTGTCTCTGTGCAAGAGTGGCCGGGCTCATTTCGTGTCTAATGTTGAGAAACCCGAGTTCTTCATCCAGCTGTTTCTTTGTTGCTGCTTTTCTTAAAGCTATAGGTCTGTTCCTGCTTCATTCTACAGCACAGAGAAGTTTGGGGGTTTTAGCTTTCACACTGTCACTTCTACGACATTTGCCATTTGTTCCTGTTTCTGTCAGGATCTATCATCAACAGGTTTATATTGCACTAAGCATTGCTGGTGCCGACTGGGGTTCCTCAAACCAGTACAATAGATGAAGCAGTTGAACCTTGGGGGTAGACACAAGAGGAAGAGAGAGCTCAGACACACCACTCAATTGGTAACTGGTGATTATGCTTAAACTTATGCCTGATATTATGCTTAAACCATGACAGTAACTAAGAATAATGAACTGTAAACTCAGGGAAGAAACATTTTAGGCAGTATTGGAGTAAATCTATTGCTAATACCCTATAAGAAAGAACCATCTCCCCCCTGGTTTGTGTATCACTTCTGGACTCTTCACACGCTGTGTACTTTAAGACTAAAGATAATAGAAGGCAATTAATCACCTGGAATATTAATTGCTGAGCCTGCAAAGAGAAACCCCAGAATCAGTCCCACAACTGATTCTTTGGCCCTTGAAAACAGACTTGACACATTTGCATGAGCCCATGAGGAACACAGAAGGAACTATCAAACAAGTGACATAATTTGCCATCTGTAACCTTTACTAACCTTTTACACATCCTAAATATTTCCTGATATAAAGCCAGCAGCTTTCCCAGGAATCTCAGCCTTCTCTCTTCTCTCATACCCTGTTTATAAACCCTTCATCCTCCAAATCATTAACCAACACTATTTGTATCATTCTGATTTTATGAAACCAGAAGAGAGAATTCATACAGATCACTGAGGAAAGCACAGGACACAGAAAGGAGCAGGTAGACAGGCAAGCTAATTTAAAACATGATTCATCCCCCAAGGCCATTGTGGTCATCAAGGGATAAATCAGAGATTGGCCTTATTCATGATCAGCAACATCAGTTTCACTTTTGATACGTAACTCATCATCAGTACCAGCTGTGATTGATCTCTGGAATGTGCATCTGGATGTAAACTTCCTGAGAGCACGTTTTTATTCTGCTACCACAGACAGGTCAGGGCTGTGTTTCAATTGTGTTTCCTGACAGAGTGGGAGTCCTGGGAATGCTACAGCTGGATCTTTCTGCTAGCAGATAGATCAAAATATATACGGACCAGGTCCTTATAGATGTTATGCTGCCTAACAGACATCCCTTTCATAGTGAGCACAGCAGTCTCTTCACTGGTGGTCGCAGCTATAGAGGAAATGTCAAAAATGTACAGCCCCTTTTAATCTTGGGGATAACTTTCCCTTTTCCTTCTTTTTCTCTAGAGTATCTAGTTCTCTTCCAGGAGATGACATTCCTTGAATCATTATCTGCTCATCACTGGGTCCCAACCATTTCTGATGGATTTTGTAGGTTAAATAGGATCAACAAATATTAAATGTGACCCTGGAACTTAAAGGAGGGATTTGAAAGAGTGGCAGGATGCACTGGCATGCACAAAAGCAAACCCACTTTTCTGCTGGGCAGGACTAGATTTGGGGTTATATTATTGCCCCTCAACATTGGCGAGAGTAAACCTGATTTTGATAGCCAAGGCTTTCATTATTTACATTCCAGAGGAACGAATGAGGTTTTTTTTCCCCTAAATCTTGTTGAAAGTTCAATAACTTCTCCAGAACAGAACTGAATGTACCTGAAGCTTTGAAATGACTGCAGTGTGCGTGAGAAGCAGCAAGCCTGCTCTTGTGCCACGCTGGGTGGGCGTCTGGAAGGGCAGGCTAAGCACAGCTCTGCCGCGCCCCACGGGCATAGCCGGAGCGCCTTCGCCGCCCTTCATCAATGAACTTCGAGAGGTTTTTTATGAATGGGAGCTCCGTCATTGAATGAAGACCAGAGCGCTGCGCTCCGATTGGCAGCGAGGTCTAAACCCCGCCCACTGTTCCCAGGGCGAGGGCCAGCGGGAGCGGGGATTGGCGGGCGTGCCTCAGCCCTGAGCTTCATTCACAAAAAGTCGCTGGAACAAAGGAGTGGGAGAGCCGCGGCCGCGAGCGCCGCGATGGGCCAATGGGAGGCGGCCCCCGGCCC
>JANRGW010019198.1:0-10253 GCA_024733675.1 Psilopsiagon aymara | reverse complement strand
AGGTATAACACAAATCACTACTGCTACCACCAGTAATAATAATGACCAGGGAAAACACAAGGGAAGAGGATACAAATGCTCACCACCTGATGATCAAGCTGTAAACTGAACTCTTCCAGGTTCCTGCCCCCAGTTTTTAGCTCCTGGGCATGACGTCCTGTGGTATGGAATACCTATTTAGTTAGTTTGGATCAGATGCCCTGTCTGTGCTTCCTCCCAGCTTACCCTCCTCCCTGGCAGAGCATGAGACTCAGAAAGTCCTTGGCCAGACCAAAGTGTTCTAAGAAGTAACCAAAACATTGGTGTGATCAGCACTGTTCCCAGGGCAAAAGTCAAAAACACAGCACCTCACCCGCTACCGAGAAGGAGAAAAACGACTGCTACTGCCAAATCCAGGGAGGGATATAATAGAAGTGTAAAGCAATTACACATCTTTTTTCCCCTCCTCAGTTGGTCAAACTATGATGGAGACATTCCCACACACCCTAGGCACAAGTACAGTACCACAGATAATGAAACTACTTCAACTCCAAGCACAACAGCTACAGCAACCCTAGCGACAAGTACAGCAGCTACTCAAACTTGGATGGCAACAGACACTGCAGTTACTCCAGCCCCAAGCACAGCAGCTAAGCCAGCCCATGTGACAAGTACAGCCACATCATTTGAGAGTTCTGGAGGTTGTGAACTGCCTTTGGTATCTTTGAGACCTGCGTGCTGATTGTGATGGGGATTACCATATTGGCACACATACAGAGTGTGTTTTGCCCACGACCATTTCATCTTGAAAATTAAGCTGAGTCATGTTTGGGTCTTGTTTAGGATTAGAGGATGTTGTAAGAGGACCAAGAGATTTCCCCCAAGGCGGGACAGTCATGAGTGGCAGGGTGTGTGGGACAGTATGGGCAAGTATCTAGTCCACTGGGGCCCTCCAGTGCTTTGGAAGTGTCGCAGATGGAAGGCAGCTGGATGGAGTCCCCGATGACAAGTTGCAGAAATTGCTGAAGGGGAGGGTGAATTATTTTAAGCCTGGTGAGCCTATGACACTTCAGGCCATCAGGGCAGAGATGCAACATACAGATGGACTCATGATCGAGGGGTGGACTTAGCGATGGACACTATTGCCCAGTTTATTCATGGCTGTGAACACCGCACACAGCCTCCCTGTGAACACTGCACACAGCCTCTCCTGCTCTGAAATACTGTTACAAGAGATGAAGCCTGACATCATGGACTGGATGGACTTAGCAGTTTCATAGGGATTGGTCCATGCACTGAGGAATGATGTCTCTCTCACTCTCTCTCTGTGTGCGTGTATATATATGTATATAGAATCATAGAATAAGTTAGGGTTGGAAAAGACCTTAAGATGATCTAGTTCCAACACCCCTGCCATGGGCAGGGACACCTCACACTAAACCATGTCACCCAAGGCTATGTCCAGCTCGCCTTGAACACTGCCAGAGATGGAGCATTCACAACTTCCCTGGGCAACTCATGCCAGTGCCTCACCACGCTAACAGTAAAGAATTTCTTCCTCATATCCAATCTAAACTTTCCCTTTTTAAATTTGAACATGTTATCGCTTGTCCTCTCACTACAGTCCCTAATGAAGAGTCCCTCCCAGCATCCCTGTAGGCCCCCTTCAGATACTGGAATGCTGCTATGAGGTCTCCATGAAGCCTTTTCTTCTCCAGACTGAGCAGTTAATAGTGATGGTATATTGAAAATGTGGGATCTGAGCATGATGTGAATGATATGGAATAAGGAGAGGATACTGTCCAGGGTTCAGCAGTAGCAGGCATTTTTCCTTTTCTTAGTAAATGGTGCAGTGCTGTGTTTTTGACTTTCAGCCTGAGAACAGCACTGATAACACCGATGTTTTTAGCTGCTGCTCAGTAATGCTTACTCTGACCAAGGACTTTCTTGAGTCTCATGCTCTGGCAGGGAGGAGGGAAAGCCAGGAGAAAGCAGAGACAGTACACCTGACTGAAACTAGCCAAAGAGGTATTCCATACCACCGCGCGTCATACCCATTATATAAACTCGGGGCAGTTACCCAGAAGGGGTAGATCACTGCTCAGATTGGGTTGGGTATTGGTCAGTGGGTGGTGCACAGTTACATTCTCTTCCCTTGTTATTCCCCTTATCATTATTATTATTGGTGGTTGCAGTAGCAGTTTTGTGTTATACCTTAGTTACTGGACTGTTCTTATCTCCACCCATGGGAGGTATATTCTTTTGATTCTGCTCCCCATCCCTCCAGGAGAAGGGGGAAAGAAAGGAGGGGAGTGCGCCAACGGCTGCGTGGTACTGGGTTATCAGCTGGGCTTAAATTACGACAATACTGTTCTCATAAATTCTGTCTTGGAGTAGAAAGTGAAGCAAGAAGTAAGGATGTTCTCTGAAAACAGAAATAATTTTGTAAGGTCCTAGGGAAGTTCACCTCATAAAATTTCATCAGAGAAACACTAGTTTTAAAAAATATATATTTTAAAAATACTGTAAAAATTAAAATTAAGAAAATTCTAGAAAATTAAGATTTTTTTTTTTAAATCTTGACTGTATCAAAAGAATTTGTAAAATAGTCAAGACTTTTAAGAATTTTTCTTATGTTACCGATTGGTAAAAATACTTGTTGAGTGGAGCAGAGACACACAGATATTGCAAACCTTCTACAACTCTGTTAAAGGCTGTATAACTTTCTTGCTTGTGGTTGTTACACAGTCTTTCAAACTGCTCAATCAGTAAAGAATGCCAGTACAAACAACCCTCTTAGATGATTTTATTTTCAGGTCAGTTCTTTCATCATGAATTTGCCTTTTGGCATCTTACTATATGTTCAGTACACTAGTCAAACAAATGTAGTGTCACAGCCATAATAAAAAGTCATCAAGCATTCCAAGCTGAATAAATTCGCTTGCACCTGCCAAATGCTGCACAATTGTTATTTTGATGCATTGTGCATTACAGCAAAATTCAGCAACAGAATAATTTGAGAGGAAATAAAAAGTCTTATGTTCTGGGGAGACCTGAAAGGCCAGCTATAGTGGTGGTGAAATTTCTGTGTCATGATTTAATTTAAAAAAAACATTGGTTTACACTTTCATTTCTGGATTTCAAGTCAGATAGTCTTCTCAAGAGACAGAGATAGTAGTCCAGATAATAAAACTCCTATTACAGTTCTTCTTCCTGTGCAGCTATTTCTGCACCTTAGTGTTTCATGTGGGGACTGAAGCCCCCCTCATGGTGTACACTTGTCCATATATATCTAATAGAATGATAGCTCTAGTTCCAAAAAGATGGCTGCTATCTGTGAAGAGCAGGAAGCACGGGAGTACAAAGAAACCATATCAAAAAGTTTAAATTCAACAGACTTTTCCCTTTCTCTTTTCCTGGACTGTCTCTTCTTCCCTGAGGTATTGCTTTCTATCCTGGTTTTGCTCACTTTCCTCTTAAAGTCCCATATTCTAATCAGCATCTTTCCTTTTAAAAAGGAAAGTGGAATGCAATTTCCACTGGAGATTGCAAATCCATCTTTGCTGCAGAACTCATACAATATGTTTCTATCTTCCAGAAACACTTGCTGCTCTATTTTAGAATTCTCAATATCACATGCAAAAAGTGAGAGGTCCTAAGGTTTTCTTAAACATGTACATCTATGTGCAATAAATCCATATGCTTATGGGGACACTTTGATGTGCATGCAGTGTGGACATAATCTGTTTAATGTTCAGGAAGTGCTTGTGGGTTTAGAGTTGTTTTGGTGTATGGTTACAACAGAAACAGCAGCTTTACTAGTAAAAATTTCCCATTCATTTTCACGAAAATTAAAATCCTTACTTTTCAGAAGGTGAAGACTTTGTGTTTAACTACTTACTACTTGCTGGTATTTCAAATGGGAGTCTGCATGTCCAGAAATCATGATCTAATGATCCAGAAAATGGTAGGGCCTGTAAAACTGCAATTCATGTGTCCTCCTGTTGGAGATGCACAACATCTAGGCCATTTCATAAAACTTCCTACTGCATAGTGAGCTCTTTGGAGCATAGACAATGCTAGGCGTAATTCTGCAATTCCTCTGTGTAACTCTAATCTTGAATGGGGCTTTTAGGTACTAGAGTCATGTAAGGTGCAAGACATAATAATGTGATGTTTGCTTTCCTTTGAAATGAACAGGGAATCCTCGCTGTACCAACAGATGGAGGATGCCTGCTTTACTATATATTAGCTTGTTCCCAGTTACGATTTTAGTTAAAACTATAAACAATGAAGGGGAGTGAATATTAGAGTGCTCAGGTATCTATTGTCCTAGGCTGTTTTGAACTAGTACAGTGAAACTGCAAAGTACATGCTGTGTGGCTTTAGCACTTTTCAATTATATTTCGAAAACATCAAAGGTGGCACATCTTGTATTTCTCCTCTGGACTTAGAAAGTAAAACAATAATAATGAGATGTGTTTCTTTTAACTTTCTGCATGGCTAGGCTCTCTTATTATGAGAGTGTAGTGCTGATGAATAGGTTAAGCACAGTTGAAAATTAGTCTTCTCTCCCCAAGAGTTTGTTTGACTTAAGTTATTTCTCAGTTGTTTAAAGGTAAACTGATTTTCTTCACCACTTGAGCAATCACAGGTACTTACTAAGAGTCAGTGTATAAAAATTTGCCATTTCGCTTTGCTCATTTGCTTTTGCCTCCTTCATCTTGGCAAAATGTGCCAGCCTGTTTTTTCTAACAACAGCCTCAGAAGTGCTCCTACTTATTATGCCAAATTCTTTGTGGTTGGTATATCTTTTTAAGACAGAAGCACAGCATAATAATTCTATTCTAAAATAGAAGAGATTTTTGCAGTTTTACAAACAACACAATAGCAGAAGCTCTGTGCTTGGTTGTGTGAATTATCTGAATATCTCTAAAACAAATCCCAATTCTCACAAAAAATATGCATGTGCCTCTGTTTTCTTTAAGCTTTGTTTATTGACTCTTTCTTGTCTTGATGTTGACTGTTACTAAAGACCTTTCTCTAGGAATTAACATTCAGAACTTTAGTTGGTCAGAGAAGAAGCCCCATCATGATGAACCAGAGGCTTAATATTTTGACTTTGTGGTACATTCATCTTTCACTCACCAATCATGAAGTATCCCTAGCAATCTAAGTGTTCCTTTAAACAAACATTTTTTTATGTGCAGAGCAAATCATTCCCCTAGGAACCTTGTGCAAACAGTGCCATCCATAGGTACCTTCTGCATTTTTAGTGCATGGTTTTGTCAAACTCAGAGGTGAAAAAAAAAGAAGAAGAAAAATGAAGAAGCACCCCCAGCCTTTGAGCCCTATCCAAGATCAGCATTTCTTCTGAAACAGTTTCCTTTTGTGTATTATTGCTGGACACAGACACAGGAGTTGCATGGGAAGTGCCATGGTTAATCCCACTATAAACTCTGCCAAGAAATGTAGGAGCTAGTGTGGAGGAGCAAAGCTTTTTTGTTCCCTAAGACTCAAGTGCTTCCTGTAATAACAGCGGTAGGTTCATGGTCCTAGGAGAAACAAACTCACTATTTCTAATACGAACAGAAATCATAACCATCCCTTTGTCACTTATGGGAAAACAAAAGCAGTCAGTTTCTCTGTGGCTCTTACTTTCGGAGGAAATTGTCTTAATTTTATTATAAGCAGAATCACTTTCTGTATTCACAACATGAACATCCAATAGAGAAAGATACATTCTGATTACAAGCAGCTGTTGCCATCTGATCAGGATATATATTGCAAATATTTTAACAAATGTTTCTTCTCCTCCTCCTTTTCCCCTAAGACTCTGACAAAGTTGATGTGTGACTGGGAAATCTATCCATATGTGAAGAAATTCCCCGTGTCGACCCCCAGACAGCAGGCAGCACCATTTCAGAAGCACGTACATCAAACAGCACCTGTTAGAGTTTAAACTTTGTTGCCTAAAACCTTGACTTGATGGAGTGGCAAGAGAAGTGTGTGTTTTAGGCTATTCAGCTTGGAGGTGATGGGGAGGTTCGATCCCTGTTGTCTGAACCTGAAACCAAAAGCTCACCATAAGTACAAAGCTAGACTTTTATTATATCTTTCCCTAGATGCTTCACTGAGAACAGCAGTGTTTAAATCACTGAGATGTGATACTACCCCAGAAACAGTCTCTTTAGAAGTACTGTTATGAGTGCCAGAATATATTTTCTGCTGTAGGCTAAGGAAGGGGAAAGAGTCTTAATCTCTTTGGGGGAGAAGAAGGAGTTGTTTAAAGTAAGTCCCTGACTAAGATCTATAGGGGAGAGAGAAATCTAAAGCGACAGACCTCCTAATGCCTGCTTTTAATTTGATGCATCGTTTTCTTACATATGACCATGAAAACATCAAGCAAAAACTGCTTTTTCCACTTCTTGCTGTTACTCTTCAACATGAATAAGGTGAGCAGGATGTGAACAGTCCTCTTATATCATGGAATAAATGCCATTTGCGTACATTATATTTAAATCAGACCCAAAGTCTGCATTAGTGTATGCTCAAGTTCTCATTCAAAGGTGGAAATCTAGTATACAATTGCTTAGTTATTAATACTTTAAATGGGAAGTAAATCAGAAAACTGACATACAGAAAGAGCACAGTTTTTGATTTGTTGCGTACAACAGAATCCAGCAAGGTACTCGAGTATCTCCAAGACTGGTATGCAGTCTAGCAGCTCCCAGCAAGGCCAGGAGAAACAGCAGGTGCTGACCTCCTTCTAGAAAATACTCTGTGTTGTCCAGAGTACTGACTGAATGAAAAAGGCAAGCATCCATTGGCTTGTTGATGTCCCTAGACAGTTTGCTACTGGATTAGTTTCAATTTTTAATGAAGATAAGCAATAATGATCTAATGGGGTTTTTAATTAGAAAATGTACAGTCCTTTGGCATATTCCACTTGAGTCCTGGGTGACTGACAAGCAAATCAGAACAGTTGCTGGTGAATATATAGAAACTCATTCTGATTATTCCAGGAATTGTAGAGTGTTAGCATGATACTTTGTATCACAGTTTTTCTAGGTGTTCGGCCAAACACTGTGAATATGCACAGGAGATGTACTCATCCACACCTGCATCTGTTTGCACCTGTCATTAATATCAGGAAGTAGCCCATTAGGAAAAAAAAAGTGTGTGTGTAATGCTTGTCCATCTGCTAATATGACTGATCAAGCTTACGGGATGGATCCTGGTTCCTTGATCTGCATGTGTAACTTCTGCTTAGTTCAGCAGTTGCGAGCTGATTTCTATGATAGATTCCTCCAAGCATGAGGTGTTACTCCCACTTACTCTAAAAGTAAAAGCTACCCATGCTTGCACCTGCTTTTTCCCAAGCTTCCCTCCTTCATTTTCTCAACTTGAATGATTCACATTAGGACCATTGCTCTTATGGTTTCTTCTTCATGCTTTCAATTTCTTTTGCTGTTACACTGTTCAGAAAACGAAAAAAGGTTAAAATGCCTGGGCCTACTAGACTTGACCATACAGAACAGTATTGCTACTAAATATCCCAGGCAACTGAAGTGTAACATTATTTCTTGAATTAACTGTTAAAACCCCTAATCGCTTTTCCTTTGGTAGCTCTGCACTAAAGATCCAAAAATAGTATTTTCAAGTTTTGCATCCTGGTAAACTCTAATGTAGATTCATTATCACCTTGGGTAAACTAGAAAGCTGGCTTTCATGAGATAAAAAGGTACTTAACATGTTTAACAGAGTTTCACAGCACATAAAAAAAAAAAAAAAAAAAAAAAAAAAAAAAACCACAACAAAAAAAAAACCAAAAAAACAACAACAACTTTAGTAATAAAATGCAAAACAAGGAGAGAAAAAGCAATATGAAAAGCAAAGCAAGCTTTTAAGGAAAGAAAATGCTTCTAATGTCTTCTTTCTGAATGCAACATTTTTATTAAAGACTGAAAAATGTAAATGGATAACAATAACAGTGCAGACAATAGAGATCAGTGTATGGAGCATATGCAGCTCTGGTGTCTGAATAACCTTCTCAAAAACAAAGTCCAAAGCAGTATGAAAGAGACCACTCTCAAGAATGATGAAAAAGTATCCTATGATGTTGCACTACTTGAAATACACCTAACTGTAAATGAAACCATTAACCAGGAAGCTTTCATGCAAGAAAACACCTACAGTGACAGTCTATATATAGTCAGCCTTAACTTTTTCTAGGAAATAATTTTTATCTGGTATGTTATATAAGCAACACAATAGCTGGTTAATATTTAATGCAGAATGAGCCCTTTAATGATTGTAGACTTTATTCTGTGCACTTGGACTCTTGTGCTGCAGGGGATTCCCTTTGGTTTTCTCTGCATGGCAGGGTTCTAGGAAAATAAGTGAGAATCTCTGCTTTTCCTGAAAGAGCAGTTTTGGTTGACTGCCCTGTCAAAACAGCGCTTGAAAATGTAAGCCAATGCACAGTAGGCTATTTCTGTTACTGTGTTTTTCTTACAGATGGCTGGAGAGCAGGGGAACAGGCCAGTAAGTAACTTATGCATAAATATGTACAAATGAATGCACATGAGCTCTTCAGCCAGGAACCAGTTACATTGGCAGTTAACCTAAAATAATCTTCCGGGTTATTTCTCTAAGTGTATAGGCTGGATCCTTGCTCTGTGGACAAGAATAGGTTACATTTTTGTGGGGGAGGATGGACATGTTTTGCAGGCTCAGACAGGCTCTGAATACTAACTCAAGGGTTCAACCTATATATACATTTTGCAAGACTATCTTTTTCTAACCATTTGTGGGTAAAATTGTGGTTTATCCTTATTCACCCTGGCACACTGCAGTGTTCTGAAGAGCTGGATTTGATATCATGTTCCTGTGGGGGTGGGATTGCTATGGGGGACGAGTGAAGCCTTGGGAAAAGGGCATTCATATCAGAATGTTCCTGTTTAGGCTGAGGTTGACAGCTATATCTTGATCCTGGTAGAACATTGTGTCATTATGCTATTTAACCATAAGTAGCAAAATTTTCCATTTTCTGAAATGGAAAAGTTAGGGTCTCTGAAACAGTGCAAATTGAAGCTACTCATGATGTCTTAATTTTTATCTCTGTTACTTTCCGGATTTTCTAAGGTCTGAAAAGATTGCCTTTATACTATATATTATGCATTCATTTATATTGTATAAATATTTAATGAAATAACCTAGAATTCCTATGCTGTCAACATCAACGTAAGGCCATCAAAACAAAGTCATGGTTTGAAAAAAACACGTCTGTCTTTTCATTCACGAATGGCATAAGGGTTCCATTGGATCTGAGCTTCTCAGTAAAATATTTCTCTCTTCCACATCCTGTTGTCTTTCTCAGCTTCATGGCTATCTTGGCAACACTTCTCAAGGCGTGATGCTCTCCATTTTACATACCTGCATCTCTAAGGCTACTCACTGAGCTCTTCAGATATTGGAACATTTTTTTTGCTACTACTGGCAACCCCAAAACATGCCTGTGCATGAAGACTAAATTTCACGTTTAATGAGGTGCTGCGATTATACTGGAATTTCCAGTGTTTGCCGTGATGTTAAAGAGTCACCTTGTCTGACATTGTAAATTAACTGTGTTTGCAAAGTAAATATTTTCTCAAAGGTTTGTTCCCAGGGAGCAAATTTGAAGCTGACTAGTGTTCAGATGTAGTTGAGTGTAATTTATATGATTGCTACCGAATCATGTACAATATTCTGCATCATTCTTCAAACTGAGAGCCAAAATTTTAGATTCTGCTGTATGTCTTGACTAAGGTGCATAATTATAGCAGCCCTGCTGATGCCTGATAATTATGACATTTATCTGATTACCTAGTAATGGTGACTATAACATTGCATTCTGTTCATGTACCAGTCAGTCCACATTAAACAGTCCTCTGGATTCTAGAATTTATCGTCTGGTAAAAAGAGCATAATGATGAAAGCATTGGACTGAGTTATATGAGAACTACATCTAAATCCAGACTACTGACTAGAATTGGAGCAGGAGGGCACAGTTGGCTACTGTTCAGGGAGCCCACACAGAGGGTGCAAGTGGTGGGTGGTGGCTCATACAAAAAGGTGAGATTTACCCAAATAATTTCTACAGCTGTCTGTCCTGGGTTCGGCAGTAGCAGTCATTTTTCTCCTTCTTGGTAGCCAGTGTGGAGCTGTGTTGTTTTTTTTTCCTTTGGACTTTCTGCTTGTGAGCAGTGCTGATAGCACCAATGTTTTAGTTA
>JANRGW010019196.1:0-24433 GCA_024733675.1 Psilopsiagon aymara | reverse complement strand
GTGTCTGAAAGGTCTTCCTGTCATAGCACTAGAATTTAATGTTTGGTCTTCTTACCTGAGTTTAAACTCACATGCTGGCAATTCCTTGCCTTATCAGTTTATAAATGTGTCTCTTACTCTCCTTTTTTAAAGAAAAGGTCAGTGCTTTCCGCTTAAGTAATGTCATTAAGAAATCAAGCCTCATTCTTCCAGTTTATGTGGCTGAGCAATTGAAAGGCACAACCTCCATTTAACTCACTTCCATTTTTTGATTATGATTAAAAAAATATGAATGCAGATAATCACAGACAATGAAGAGCAATATCTAGTAGTCTTACTCCAAGGTTATTTCCTCCAATATATTTTCCAACATTTATTCTGATCATTCTAAATTGCTCATTTAATATAATAAGCTAACTGTTCCTTCTTGCGCTAGGGAAGAATATTTTGTAGTGCAAGATGCTCATGTTATAAGGGTTTCTCTGTTAACCTTGTATTATTATTCCTAGTTACCTATTCTAATATCTGTCTGACTACCCTTTCACTACCCTGCAGCCTGCTTCTTCATGTTTTTGTCAATACAATAAACTGGTCTTGCACCAAACAAAGGAATGAAGTTGTTACTGGTCTCCCCACCTCTCTATCTATTCCTTTCAGAAGGTGCTATTTAATGTCTTGTACATGCTATTCTCACAATACAAATGTGTCTGATTGATGGTTTAAATATATGAAGAGAATACTGTTGACAAAATTGATGTCAGTTTACTGTGTTCTGCTGCTTTCTGGATAGTGGGTGGGTCCCTCTCTTTAAAAAGTGAAACTGCTTTTCCTCCAGTCATGAATTCAAGAAATTTTTCTCCAATAAATAATATTAAAATTGACCAAGGATTTTGAAATATCCATGAAATGCTTCAGTTAAGCTTTATGGCTCTTGGTTCCGCTCAGAAAGGTAGAAAGCCGTGACTGACTACAAAAAATTTTAGTTTCTATGCAATCACCTTTTGGAGCATAGGTCACATAGAGTCATAGAACCATAGAATCGTTAGGATTGGAAAGGACCTCAAGATCTCTAGTTCCAACCGCTCTTCCATGGGCAGGGACACCCCACAATAAACTATGTTATCCAAGGCGCTGTCCAACCTGGCCTTGAATGCCACCATGCTCCCTTTATGGTTAAGCTGACATTGCCTTCCATCAGCAGAGCCAGGCTAGGACCAGGGGTATAAACTTGATTGAGCTATGCCATATTCCAGCTGCTTCACACCTCCTTAACTCATGTTTTATGTGAGTTTATCTGATATTGAGGGCATTATTTTAGCAGTGGCCAGCTGCCTGTTGATAGCATGACCATATCTGAGTGAAAAAGCGTCTCCTCTTGGGAAATATCTCAGGTTGTTTCTGTTTAGTTGAGCAAGTAGCATCAAAATGTACAGGAGCCGAATTTCTGTTCACTTCAGTAACGTGATATTCTACTGCTGACAGTCTCCCTGAATGGCTTTTAGTCAACCATTCAATTCAATAATCCAATCATATGGGCATAAAAATGAAGCAAAGTCAGATAACCACAAATGAGAAGGCTTTGCCAAGGAGCCCGATAGAGTACTGCACAAGATTTTAACAGTATAAACTAGAGAGGAAAAAGAGAAATTGAAGTGGCCTGGGATGTAGGAATTTTCCCAATCAAAACCTCTACATAATTTCCCCTCCCTGAAAGCACTACTTGCTTCTTTTAAATACCAATGGGCCTAGCAAAATCTACTGGACATGCTTCTGTGAAGTTATGGTACCAATCCCACTATCTGATTCATCTGAAATTGCACCCATTGTATGAAGCATTCCAGGGTGGACACACAGAGTAGAACTGTGTCATCATACAAGAGCCTGAAAATGCTCATGATACCCAGCAAACTATTTCCCCTCTCCTTGGCCTCAGTTATGCTTCCCTGTGCTACCATGTGTGATTCTTATTTTGCTGATGTGCTGGAAGTGCTGACGTGCTGGAAGTGCTGACCAGTGCCCAAGCTTTCCACAAGTCTCTGCTTGAACAGAAAGTGCTTCTAGCACAGGTACCTCCAACCAGATCAGCATACTCAAAGGCCCACAGGTGTGTGCAGAGAAAGGTCACTGCCCTGATCAGGGAATAGAAATAATATGAAAAAATTTAAAGGTAAATAAGAAGAATTACCTCTCATATTTTCTTCTTATCACAAGTTATGCATTTGAGATCTCCTGAGATACCAATGCTGTGTGTTGATGATAAATATCATGCAGATAAACTATGGCAATGGAATGATATTTTTTTTTTTTCCAATCAAATTATTTGCCTGGGCTGAAAAGAAATATGTTCTTTTCTGACAAAAACTGATTAGCACAAATCCATGAAGAATTGATAAACCGGCACTGAAATGGCTGTTGTTTGACAAATAGCACTCTGAAAACAGGCAACTGTGACACAAACACAAAAAAAGCCACCTCTTTTGGAAACCAGAAATGTCATGTTTCTGATAACAGTGTCATCCAGTCTGATTTCAGCTGGTATAAATCTCTTCCATGCTACTGACAGACAGCAAATGAAAGTAGTCTCAGTCACTTCCTTTGTACAGGACCATGCCCCTACTCCAACTCACATTAAATTAGATGCATTGAAAAGGCTAACACTGGTTTACCTGGAATTTTAATATAGCCAGACAGCTGGCGCTGAAGATCAGCTAGAGCATAGCTTTCCTGACTGGACTAATTTCACACACAAATTCACAAGTGCGATCAGACAAATACCTGTACCCCTGCTCTCCATGCACACAGACATTATGTTTATTGTGCATCCATACCTGTGCTGCATTCACCTGACTATTCAAACTGCAGCAAAACTAAACACAGTGACAAGCTATGCTGTAGAAGTTGCTATGAGGTGTCCCTGAGTAAAAGAAGCTGCTTTAGGATCCAGGTTTCTTTTAGACCTATAGCGGTGTTAAAACATCTTTTCAGAAGCACAGAGAGTTGAGCATTGAGTTTATAATGGCCACATTATATAAACTGAAGTTTCCATCAGATTTAAAGATTAGCCTTTATCACCTATATCTCGCTTCATCCTCTCTAGTGTTCTCATAAAAAGCCTTCCCAGGAAAGCACCATGCTACAATCAAAATGTATCTCTTTGCAAAGAGAAATAGCAAATTAGAACAGTAAAATTACTTAGTGCTGAGCTAGTCTTTTTTCTTCTCTCTCAGTACGTCTTTTCAGCTCCACTCCTGCTGATCAGGATTTAAACGAAAGTAAAAAACCCCCATGCTTTTCTATGCAGTCTTTGCTGCAAACCTACCTAATCTCTACAAAGAAATAAAGACAAAACAGAGTCTGTCTTAATGTGAAGCCTATTGCTTTTAACTCA
Source organism: Psilopsiagon aymara (assembly GCA_024733675.1). Lineage (NCBI taxonomy): Eukaryota > Metazoa > Chordata > Aves > Psittaciformes > Psittacidae > Psilopsiagon > Psilopsiagon aymara. The sequence continues at coordinate 21,066 of JANRGW010019196.1, read as the reverse complement.
AATTCATCAGAAGGGCTTTGGGTGAAAGCAGAGATCAGTGTCAAGTTTTGTGGTTCTTCAAAGCCTTGAAGTCTTCAAATTTAGCAAGTTCAGAGATCAGCTTTAAGGGAAAGCAGGGAAGATGTTCATGGTCTCTAATCAGCACAGCACTTCTGTGTGCCCCATTCTCACCTTACATAGTGCAAATCGGAGCAGCTCCAGGAGACTCAGTGGAAGGACTCTGTCAACATAAAACACTCTCATACAATCAAATTTGCCATCATTTTCATGATTATTCATTGTAATATATAAGAAACCTTGGCAAATGTGGAAAGCAGAGGCCTGAGGCAAGACACAAGGCCATCAAAAATACCTCAACCTTTCAACTCCTCCAGGTAACTCAGGTCTCTGGTGGATGGGCAGACCTTGTACCTTGTTATAGAACACTGCTAGCAAGTGACATGGTAATACATTTTATGGACAGAGGCATTAATTTTGCTCATGTTCTTTTGTTGTTGTACTTAAACTTAGTCAAATAATGTCCAGAATGCATTCAGTTCCTCTAGAAGCAACTTAAACTAGACATTAATGCATACTTCTCTCTTGCAGTTAGCTGATGTCCACAGTGAACTGACTGCTGTATGAAAGCTATAAAGAACTTGCATTCCAAGGACAAAAGAGGTAAAAAGGGGAAAGGGATAACAGCAATAAAGCAACAAGCCACTGTGGCCTAAAGCTTGTGACTAACCACACACAGGTAACACAAACTCTTAGAAACATAATAGACTTGCTGAGACTGGAAAGTGAAATATTTTGTATTGATATGAGGACATAGTGTTTCACACCAATTTCAATTCTCCTATCTTTGACATGATATATCATCAAAGTCAAGAGCTTCACAGGAATCAGAAAGGCCAAAATCTTGTAAAAGTATTAAAAATGGTCACAATTATAGTAGAAAATCCACAAGGAAAAAGAAAGGAAAAAGAAAGGAAAAAGAAAGAATAAAGGAGAAGAGGAAGCCCTGCAAATGTCCCTGCCTCCAGGTGTAAATGAATTTTGTACCCATGGGAGCTGGGAGAAAATTTTTTTAAGGTTAATTTTCAAATTGCCACTAGCTGTGAAGCTTCTTGTCTCTTCCTTTGAAGCAGCTGGTGCTGTCTGCTGCCAGCTGCAGACTGGCCTTCATCAACCTTGGGTCTGTCCTGCTCTGGCTATTCTCCTTGTCCTATACATTGCAAAGTGGGAAAAAAAAGAGAGTCTGCTGTCACACAGGAAGCTGCAGACAAATATATTTTAAAAGACAAGGGCATCTTTTTCTCCTTCCTTTCAGTGAAGTCTTAGAAATATTGCTGCTTTTATCAGGGATTTTCAAATATCCCAAATGTTTTGGAAGTAATGTATGACGCCAAGAAGCCTGACTAAAAAAAAAGGAAGTTCTATTTGCTTGTAGCATAACACCACAACAAGGGGATATCCAATAAAAATGTGAGTGCAATGATCAGAATTTGAAATTACCTTAAAATCTCATCTCCACTTCAACAATTAATCAATTTCAGCAGCCACTTATTGCTTAATACATAGCACATCAACAGAGATTATTGCTGAAACAACAGTTCCTCTTAGTCAATCCTAGCAGTGGCTGAAATTTTCCAGAGCAAAACAAATTATTCACATTGATGGGACAACGATTGTAGAGAAGGGCAAGTAACAGAATCCTTTCAAAAGATGAATGCAACACACCATTTGAATCACTACATGTGCCAAATACGTTTTCCTTTTTCAACTTCACAAAGCACCAATGCAGCACTTGCTACATGCACTGTGACTTGCTAACTCTCCTGAAATAGAGGATAATTGTATTATCAATTGACAGATCTTATTTTGGTAGCAATGAGAAATGTGGCTCTAAAACTCATAAATACACTTCTGAAATTTCCAGCTGCAATCCTCGCCTCATTACCCAGAGCTACTCTCTGTACAGGACTATTTTATTCTGAATATGTGTTTAAAACCCCAGATTCTCCTCGTTTGGTAGAAATTGAGATATTTTCTCCAATTTCAATGTAACTATGCCAACCTACATCTCCTATTGATCCAGCCAGAAAAGCACAAAGAGAGCAAACCCCACTGTTTTAACCATTCAGAACCAATTTGTTATAGAATCATAGAATCATAGAATAGTTAGGGTTGGAAAGGACCTTAAGATCATCCAGTTCCAACCCCCCTGCCATTGGCAGAGACACCTCCCACTAAAACATGTCACCCAAGGCTCTGTCCAGCTTGGCCTTGAACACCGCCAGGGATGGAGCATTCACAAATTCATGGTTTAAACAACACTTAATGTTAGGGACAATAAAGCCAGAGGAAAAGACCTGAACAAAAAGCTGTTTTTTCTCAGTCGGGCCTTTGTTTTTACAGTGGTAAGAGGATAGTCCCAGATCTGTATGTGTTCATCTGCCCAAGCCCTTCCTAGAAACAGCATTTTGCAGAAGGATGCCAGGGTCCTGCAGAAGTGGAGGTCTGTCTTATACACCCAGTTTGGCAATAAAGTGGATGAGTCAGAGTGCAGATGGTGACTTGGAGCAAATCAGAACAAACTTCGTTACAGAAAATGTCAGCAGCAATTTTGGTCCACACCACAAAAATTAGGCTTTTGGCAAATGCTTGATGAGACAAATTTATTTCTGTTTATTCTCATCACTGTCTTTTTCTACCTTCTCTACTAAACAACAGTTCTCCTCTGCAACTTTCACAACATCTGCTTCTGGCATCTCACGTGCTGCCTGTGTTGTAACAGAAATCTTGCCATGATAGTCCTTTAAGGATTTATTAATCCTGGAGATCTTTACTAAAAAAACCCACTTTCAAGTACCATAGACATTGCCTATGCTTTTTAGAAGTTAGCAATCTATTATTGCATATATATGGAAAAGCCTTTTAATTTAAGAAAAGCAGTGTATACCATCTCTCTTTGCTAGCAGAAGCAGATCCTTGAAGAACCATTTTTGATGAGTGTCTCTAGCTGTGTATTTCTTAGCCTGTGAAGAACAGGGGAGATCACAGGTATCTGTAAATGCAGTTACTGCAGCCTCCTGACAGACATGAGGAATTCGGTTTCCTCAACTGGGTTTGCTCCTTTTTTAAATACCATCTAAGCCCCAAGCTTCTTTGCTGTATAGTTACTATTTTAAAATGTCAATACTGCTACAATGAATTTTAAAGGATGTCATGCAGAGAAATATCTGTGGTGTTTTTTTCATGGGTCGTTAGTTTGTGCAATGTTCATGGCAAGTATTGTCCCCGCAGTCAATGCTAATTGCAAAGCTCCCATAACACAATATACTGATAATAAAAAGCAAAACCAAATGCTTTTTAAACCATGACTGGTATGAAAATTCTCCCTTCCCACAGGATGAACTCACAAATGACTTTGCAAGGCCCCGTTTCAGCCCTAATTCTATTAAAGCAGGTAATACTTTGAGCCAAGGAGAATGCCCATTCTCTGCCACATAATACCATCTGAAGAGGATGGTGAACAAGGGCATCTGAGAGGGCCAAGCAGCTGCAAGTGAGAAGGTTATGAGCTTGGATCATGTGCAAAAACACATCAAATCTACCATCAGTCAATTCTCTGATGGATCCATGGGCAGCTCCCAAGATTGCAGTACTACAGGGGACACATCTCCCAGTCACTACACACTACTGTCTATGCAGTATCACCCACGTCATAACAGTATACAGCTTATAAACACACATATGCTCAAACATACATCTATATAATCCAAAACACTGCTTCTGGGAAATATTCACACTTTTCCTCTACCTCACCTCTGTCCTTTAAGACCCTTCGACTGCAGCTCAAGTGGAGATCCTGGGAAATGGTTCTCTGATAAAACCCCCGTCAACTGAAGAATGACCAACACATAACCCACCAGCTCACATATCAGGCAGTCAAGACAAGACTGCAAATGCAGTGCTCCACTTGGCAAGCAGCAAGAAACACAGTGCCACTCCAAACTGAAGCATCACTCATCACTAAATTCTGGAATTCCAGGGGAATATGATCCGACAGCAGCAAACAATATCAGTGCTACCTCATGTTTAATCATGCCAGCAAGCAGAGCCAGGAGTGACACACTCACTCTTATGCCTTCCTGCAACTTGTTCAGAGAGTGGTGTATTGCCCTGAGCACCTGTCTGACTCCCCTCTCCCAGCACGACAGGGACTGATATTCCTGGATTACTTTCTCTTGAAATACTTTATGCTGAATAACATTAGATGTACTCATGTTTCATAATACTCAGGGCTGTAGCTGTTCCCAAAACTCTTGCTTTGAAGTAAAACAGTAGGAAACCAGCAGGAACATTTTGTCCCAGGAGAATCAGAGTTTACTTTGGCTTTCTTTTATTCAAATTCTTTCCTGCAGCTCAGGGGAACTATAGGAATGAAAAAGGGTAATGAGCAGGTACTAAATTCTGCTGAAATTATTGATAGCATTTCCTAACAGTAGTCCTGGATTAACCTTCTCAAAGATGGGGGTTGTACTTGGTCTAACTGGGATGAAGTTAGTTTTCTTCATAGCAGTTCGTACGGTGTGGTGTTTTAGATTTGTGACCAAAACAATGCTGGTAACATATGCCAATGTTTCACTTATTGCTGAACAGTGTGTGCATTGCATCAGGGCCTACTTTATTTCATACTCTACTCCCACCACAGTAAATAGATGGGGAATGCACAATAGGTTGGAAGGGAGCACAACCAGGCAGATGACGCAGACTGGTTGAAGAGATATTCTATGCTGCATATATATCGTGCTCTGCAATAGAAACGGAGACAAAGAGCTTTAGGGAGGTTACACACCTTTTGCTCAGGAGCTGGCTGGGCATTATGCTACCCATGGGAGGTGGTGAGTGATTGCTTTTGCATCACTTGTTTTTGATTTGCATGTGTTCTTTCCATTTCTCTTCCATTTATTAGGTGCTGGATTTTCATTTTTTTATCTTGACCCACAAGTTTTCTCATTCTCTTTTCCTTTTCTCATCCCTTTTCCACTGGGAGCCAAGTTTGGGGGGAGTGAGTGAGCAGCAGTGTGGTGCTAAGCTGCTTATTGGGGTTAACCCACAACAAGGTTTATAATTAAAAACTTTCCATGCATACAACCTTCTGCCCCCAGGTAATGCTTGTGACCAGTGGGCCATGCTGTCACTGGCCCTCAGCAGCTGTGTAAATGAATGTGGGAAGGCAGTGACCTTCTCTTCAGGTGGGTACCATGCCACAGCTGATGCTTTCCCTGATTGCAGGTGGAAGATAGAGCCCTTCTGACACATACAGCCAAAGCAAGCCCCAGGTGCAAGGTTTCAGGCTTAGTGCAGCTGAGTTTTGTTGCCCGGAGCTGAGGAAGGTTGAGAGGAACACTACACTGGTAGGAGATCAGTTGCCCACTTTTCCTCTTATGTCACCAGTGTAACAGTATGCAGTATTCTCCAGCTCCCAGAATCCTGCAATTAAATGAGATATTTTTTTTTTTTCCTTGTTAAAAAGAGAAAGTTTCTAGACCTTAGGCAGGAAAAGCTGAAAATGCAAAGTTAAGAAAGCCCAAAGTCAGCCAGGATCAGCTTCTCATTTCTTACTTGCATATTAAAATATGTGGTTACTGATGTGTTAGAAACCATGGAAACACCAGATGCTGGATTGATGGTCTGAGGCCAAATGTATGAGGTTCAACAAGGCTCAGCGCTGGGTCCTACACTTGGGTCACAACAACCCCATGCGCCTCTACAGGCTTGAGGAAGAGTATCTGGAAAGCTGGTTGGTTTAGTTGTGGACTTGGCAGATCTTAAATGTCTTTTCTAACCTAAATGGATCATGATTATATGCCTCTAGGATTAAGGAGCTGATATATGAAAAGTCAGTCCCGTGATTTTGTTGGAGGAGAAGTGAGAAGGGACAGAGCAATGGCTCCCAAGGACTTTAAGCTGAAAATAAAGTTGGACTGACACTTTATTTCTTCACTCCCATGCTATGTCCCTGCTGGAGGTCAGTTCTAGCGCTGATCATCAGGCTTTACGTATAATACAGTCCAAATGCTCTCCAGTTACACCTTCAGTCACAATGAAAAGGGGAATTCATGCTTCCTGTTGGAGACTCTTAACTAGTGAAGGTTTTTATCTGCATTTTGACCAAAGTTAGCATGCAAAAAGCTAATGGGGAGAGGTAGGTGACTAAGCAGAGGCAGCAGTATGTAAGTTGTCTATTTAAAATGCATCATGAGTGACCTGCATAGCCCCACACTGAGTATGCAACATGTAAAATTTTGACAACTGGAGTTTCTGTCACCCAAAACAGAGCGTGGGACATTCCCTACCTTAGTTATTTGTACTAGGTCAAGGTGAAATTTTTATAGACCAATTAATTTTGATGTTCATGGACCACATTCTGTAATTTATTTCTTTAGTGTTAAGTGGAGTAAGTGAATGGCATATCTAAAAATACTGCAGATTCACACTTGTGTGGGAGCTGAGTCCCTGCTCTTCTCTGTCCCCAACATCCAAGGGTCACAGCTCCTTTGGACTAACAACAATTCCTTGTGGGCATGGAATTTGAATCTGCTGAAGTTCAGAAAAGAAAGAAAAGCCTAATCAAACAATAAGCAACTACTCTTAAGCTCTAATGAATCCATCAAGAAACTCCCACAGATTTGTGTATGCAATTTAGTTGACTAGTAGAGTCCCAGGCCTTGGCATTGCAGGTGAAGTAAGCAGCAACATATTAAATACTCACCACTCTGTAATTAATCTTGTTATATGTTTTTAGTGAAGACTAAAGTCCCACAGAAAATTATGGGATAGTTATGTCATTGATTTCATTAGACTGTTTCATGGCAAAAATAATAAAAATGGTCTTGCAGGCTCATGGAAGACTCTTAAGGACAGAGTAACACTCTTACGGCATTTAGTCCAAGTTGTCAGTGTTATTACAGTAAGAACAACAGTTGTCACACTTGCTAAATATTCCTCAAAATGCTCCTAGCAGAAATATACTCTTAACAGTCTTACACAGTACCTCCAATTGTGGTTTCCTGTTAGGCTCATAAGACTGCCTTTAGGTATTTCTACTCTGATGTTGTGAAATAACTTCTCTAATGTTTGCTTTCCAGCAATTAAATCAGACCTTTAAAAGGTTGCAGTGTCAAAGCAGGAGGTAAAATTGAGTAAGTGAATAGTAATTATGATTTATATGGAGTTACGGTGCTTTCCTGCTTATAGGGGAGTCCTTGGTTCTGTTTTTTGGTTGACTGTTTTAAAGTCTTTTTGTCAAAGACTTTTGTGTAATCCCCTGCTCAGGTACACTGAGTCCATTTGCTCCCTGGATTATTTGGAGGGAGAATGATTCAGGGCCTGGAGGCAGCAAAGCTTACACCTCAAGTATAGCACTGACAGGTGGAATAAATGCACCAAAACTGCTTTAACCTTTAAGAGGTTTCTGACATATATATATAGACGTTTATGTAGAAAGGCAGTGCAGGGACAGATGCAAAATAAAATGGAAACGGAGAGGAATACAGAGAGACCAAAAGCATGTCTGTGGCAACCAACACCTCTATGTTTCCACATTCTCCCATCTTTGGCCCATGCAGAGCATGAGTAATGCCCTGCAGGTGTCTTGATGTCTGCCTTCTCTGCTTTTCCATTAGCTATATCCTAATATATTCATGACTATAGCTGCATGAGAATGGCATGGGCTTCCTTGTACAGTCAGTGGAAAGGTCCTTAGCAGTGAGTGCAAATGGTGGCAAATTAGTGCCACATTTCTGGTAGAGTCACAGGAGGCTTGGGCTCCTGTTTGACTCAATTCTGCTTTATGGAGACAACAGATATTTTGAGGGATAAATCATCATGCAATTATTTAAAGAATAAAATGATTCATCCTGTGCACTGGAGCTACAATGCAGAAAGTAAGGGTGACACAAGAATGAGAACTATAACCTTTTTTGTTAAATAAATTAGAGATTTACCATATATTGTTCAAATCTCTATAAAGACTACTGTTCTTATTACATTTGCTCACTGACTCTGAATTACTGAATCAAAGCGTGCATGCAAGTGGAAGAATCTTTTTAAGGAAATTTAATTAACTTTCTCTCTCGGAACACGCTAAACAAAAGCATACAAAAGAGGTGTGCTTAAGACAGCGTCTTTCCCAGAAAATACTTCTAAATTCTTCTAAGGAAGCTAAAGGATGCATTTGTAAAAAAAGTCAAATGCTTTTCAGTAAGTAGCAATTCTGCTCGTGATTTTCTGTACCCTGTTAAAAATTAATAAATAACTAAAAATAGCAGGATTACATCAGTAGATGTTCTGGAGTTCCTACACACAAAATATTCATTTGCATCGGTCATTCAGGTCTGGAAGTCAATATGCTGGTGCTTAGCTGTGAAAGTCTCATTGACTATGCAGGCCACCAAGCTCTCCTCTTCAGAAAGGTCCCTGAGATCCGAGTGATAAATCAGGAATCCAGCCGTAAAGAGAAATGTGCCTTCCAGCAGCTCATGCTGCCAAGCATTCAGGACCAGGAGGACTCTGTACATTGACCATGAAGACAGACAATATTTGTGAGCAGTGTCTCTTAAACAAAGATTGATATCTTCCTACTCCACAGTGGCTAGCATCAGGGAGATAAAGCACAGAGAGGTGAGTCAATGCTAGGTGTGATTGCACAAATTGCTTTGATTCAGAGTACTTACAGCTATAACAAATCTTGGATGTCCTGTACTGAATAAAACAGGATTCGAGGGCTGTATTTCAATATCCATTCAGATGTAAGGACTGAAAGCCTGCAGGACTGTCTCTTTCTTACTTTGGTTGTACCAAGTTGCATCTCTTCTCTATTACAACCATGGATGTGTGCTCAGGCTTTTACACCTGCTCTCAGATGGTTCTTACATGTTCTGCGAGCATGTACGGGTAAAACAGGTATTGAAATTATGGTTTTAAGCACTGTACTTGTAATTTCTTTGAATCCAAGTTTAAGCTAGGCAAATTGATTCAACGACATGAGAAGCATCACTCCCATCCTTCCCTAATACAGGAATTTAAGCCAACCTAAAAGCAAATTTCTAAAACTGAGGACTCCAGTCCTCCATGTATTTAGCTTTCTTTTTTCTGTATTTGGAATTTCCTGGGAAAACAGAAATCAAAGTCCCTAAATGTAGTGTTCATGCTGTACATTTAACCTGATTAAACCATGCAGTCTAAGAAAAGCTGGTGTCTACGAAAAGCAAACATAGAATCATAGAATCATAGAATAGTTAGGGTTGGAAAAGACCTTAAGATCATCTAGTTCCAACTCCCCTGCCATGGGCAGGGACACCTCACACTAAACCATATCACCCAAGGCTATGTCCAACCTGACCTTGAATACTGCCAGGGATGGAGCATTCACAACTTCCCTGGGCAACCCATTCCAGTGCCTCACCACCCATAAAGAATTAAAGAATTTCTTCCTCATATCCAATCTAAACTTCCTCTGTTTAAGTTTAAACTCATTACTCCTTGTCATATCCCTACAGTCCCTAATGAAGAGTCCCTCCCCAGCATGTGTCCCTTTGTCTTGCCACGAAAATGAAGGTTGTGCTGGTACCTTTCTGATACACCTCTGTTGCCACACGGACAAATCAAAGGCTTTGATAAAAGTTCTATACAGAAATTTTGGGAGAACTCATCCATGCCCAAAATATCTAAATGGTGAACGTCTGTCTTACTAACAGCATCTCATAAAGACCATTCCAATGAGCTGCATTAATACTGTAAAACAAACCAAGTCAAACTTTCAGTAGTGTTTGCAGTTCTGTCCATTAGAAATGACCTCTTAGATTTCCACTGAGCAGCTTCATGCAATTGGTGTTGAAGAGGTTAGAATAGAGGACCTGCAGAGATCCCTTCCCATCTAAACTGTTCTGCATGTCCACAAAAGTATATCAGGTGTCTAAACCAGACCTATTTTCCTTCCTCCCCTTCCATCTGGAGTCATGATCAGACACAGCCAGAAGAACTTGTATTCAGGAAGTATTAGTTTTATCAAACATTCCAGATACTACCATTATCAAGCAGGAACATTCAGGGAAGTCAAGATATCTCTGCTATATGTGAAAAGCTACACCCAGTACCACACAGTGGAAAGGCAGTTTTAAGATTCCTCAGAGCCCATTTTGAGTTCATACCCTTATTCTAATGTTCTTCACAGATAGCATCAAATTCTCCAGCTGGCTCTGTGCTAAGGTCTGGAGAGTTTAAATTCTTCTGATTAGAAATAAGGATCACTTCATCTCTCAAGCATTTCTGCCTTGCTGACTCCCCTCCTTCCCCAAAGAAGCAAAATCCTATTATCACTCTGTAAATTGCATTAGCTGGGTGGGTGCAAGAGGTTTTGTTGCTGTGTGCAGGTAAAAATTACTTCCATCCATTCTTATCTTTCCTAAGGTAAATTATGCATGTATAATAATGAGATACATGATAGCTGTCCCCCAGTTTTCACTAGGCATGAGCAGCTGAAATATTATAAGTCTTAGATATGAGTACAAGAATCACCCCCTATTTGTTTTGGACTGGATCCAACTTTATTAGACAAATTCCTTCCCTGCAAGTGAAAAAAATACTAAATCAGAAATAGTCTTCATCAAACAGATTTCTGGTCATTTGGTACTCTCTGTTTTTTCATCAAATAATTTTTAAATTTAAAAAAAAGAAAAAAAGCTTCCCCCCAAGTCTTTTGCTTTTGTCACAGTGAACAAAGGCTCATTTTCCCACCAAAATAAAGCAAGATAAGCCTATGATCAAAACTATGCCTTCCTGGCCTTCCATATCTTATGGTCTTTTCCTTTTTGGTCTGAGACATACAATTTTAAAAAAATCCTCATCTTTTTTACATCATTCCAATTTTTGTTCCTTCTCTTTTTGGAGTCTGTAATTAACTTTCCCCAGGCTGCACCCCAGCAAAAGGCAATGAATCCAGTTTGATTGAAGGCAGCAGAAACAAGATGAAAAATGAAAACATTTAATTTTAAGACTGTCAGTGTCTGTAGGGAACTGTATCATGACCTTTAAACACCTGGAATTTTGCAGGAATTGAGAAAATACAGGATCTGACCACCAGCAGCTAGAATAGGGAGAAAGCACTTTACAGCTAAAGCTTAAGAAAACCAAGAACTCTCTTCTGAAAATGAGAACAAATACTTTGCTTCTATTGAATTCTGATTTCTAAGGGTAATAGAGACGATCCTTTCACTTGACTCAGAGTCTTGATCCCAATTTATTCAAGGTGGGGGAGTTTAGGTCTATAACTGAGAAAGAGCAGGCATAATTCACAGTAAATTGCTGCAAGCTGTAACCTTAAATTTTCTCTTCAATTCTTTCCCAATCATTAATTAAACTTTCCATTTTAGGTGAAGCAGTACTCATGGACATTACTTGCTCTTAATTAAAGCTACATAACAAGTGCTAGAAATTCCTAAGTCTAGAAAAAACAGCCCAGAGTTTTGCTTCCAAAATAATGTTTTCTTGTTAGAGATTAGGGGTCTTATACTACAAATATGAAAACCAAATGATTGCAGCACCTCCAAACTTATTGCTCCTTGTGTGGATAAAATTGAAGACCAAACTTAGAATTTATAACTATGCACACAGTCGGCTTTCAGCTGTTGATTTGAAAAGTTAGGGGAGAGTTAACTTTCTCTTAGCATCCTTTAAGTCTTATTTCATGCAATGGGACCGAGCAGCTGGTGTAATGCTTCTCTCCTCAGTTTCTAACAGCATTTTGTTTCCAATAGTCACAGTGCCTTTAGAGCCAGAGGAGAAGAGTTATCGCTGAGAATAAGTGAGAGCTCATGAAGATTGGATTGCTAAACCCAAATGCTCTACATTCAGGGAGAACGAAAGGGCTGCGACTGTGTTTGACACCTGCCTAGGGGTGAAAACAGCTAAGTAAAATTCCTTTCATCTTTTTTTCCGAGCATTTGCCCATGCCAGTTGACCAGGTGCTTTTTAGCATTTATTGTGGCTGAAGTATTTTGCTCCTATATTATTTCTGTTGTTGGTTCGGGAGTTTTTCTTTTCTTGTTTGTTTGATTTTTTTCCTTTTTTGGAACTTAGCAACCTGAAAAAAGTCCCCTTTGCACTCCTTATAGTATCTGTATTTTATGCTTCCCACAGTCTTTTGCCCAACTCCCACCTTTTCTACACATCTACATATCATAGAATGGTTTGGGTTGGAAAGGATCTTAAAATCAACCAGTTCCAGCCCCTGCCATGGGCCGGGACACCTCACACTAAACCATATCACCCAAGGCTATGTCCAACCTGGCCTTGAACACCCCAGGGATGGAGCATTCACCACTTCTCTGGGCAACCCATTCCAGTGCCTCACCGCCCTCACAGTGACGAACTTCCTTATATCTAACCTGAACTTCCCCTGTTTAATTTTTAACCAGTTGCCCCTTGTCCTATCACTGCAGTCCCTAATGAAGAGTCCCTCTCATACATCCTTTAAGCCCCCTTCATATACTGGAAGGCTGCTCTGAGGTCTCCACGCAGCCTTCTCTTCTCCACGCTGAACAGCGCCAACTTTCTCAGTCTGTCTCATACGGGTTTTTGTGGAAGTTTACAATTCTGGCATGTTCCTGTCCCTGCATCCCTTTTCTGCCCACTCCCCGTGTAGCCCTCTTAGTTCATTTCTGCCATTCCACAGGAAGGGTAAGTTTTCCATTGTAAATGGTTGCCAGTATTGACTCAATCAGAAGCTCTTCCTGTGTAGATGCAGGACTTGACTTGTCTCCAGTGGTGAATTCAGCTTCTTGCCCCTGTGCCCTCAGTCCTTCACTCTTGCTCCACCCTGGGGTAAGAATTGTAATGAACTTTAACCAGAAACACCAGGACAGGCTCTGTTTATCTTAGCTGCTTCCTCCCTGAGCTGCCAGACGAAGAATATTCCTTAAGCAGAAAACCTCCTCATAGTTTCAGTGAAGATTTTGTATTGGTAAGAGACTGGGAGCCTGAAGAGACTTAATTTCTGGCCTAAGGAAATATTTAATCAGTGAATGTCTAACAGCTTCGAACATTTCTCACTTTTGGCAATGCAAATGGTTGAATTTACAGCACTGGTGTAGCCAATATTCCAATCAGCCTCATCAGAGTTTTTTGCCAATAGATGATGCCCAAATAGAACTTTCAAGTACAGTTGCAGGAGAATTTCTTGAGAGTTTCTGGAATATGTTTAATGAAGATGAGGATAAATGGTACCTTAATGAGTAGTTAAAATCAACACACAGTTATAAGTAACAGTGAATAAACAAAACAGACTTTAAGAATATGTATGTCAATCATTTTGACATTAAAGCAGTTTTTATATATGTCAGTGACACCAGATGATAATTTGACTGAAAAGGGGAGAGATCTGCATTGCGTATTTCTGTCTGGATAAAAATAGGCAGATTAAATCTCTAAAGCTTTACCAGTGCAGACACTGTCTGGTGTAAATTTACACATTGTGTCAACTAAAATTGAGTTAAAGCAGCTGTAAATGCTGAGAGCAAGTTCTATGCTAATCTTCCAAAAAATGAAAATGTCTCCAGAAACCTCTCTCTGAACTGGGCTCGTGCCTGAACGCTGTGCAGTTCTTAACTTTCAACACTTCAAAAAATTTGCAATCAAACAGAGGCAGCAAAAAACATGCAGTCATCCTCTGAATGAAAATGTTTCTATTTCACTTCTATCCCTGGCATATCAGGCACAAATTCAGAATATCAGAGAAAATGTTAATCTCTTCAGCTATTAGGGATAAACAATCCTTTTGTTATAAATTCTTTCCAGCTACCTTGTCCAACTTTTCTGAAGTTACTTCAGTCTCATAGAACTGATTGTAATTCTTGAATTTCTCTGGTCTGTATAATGACAAACTAACACATACTTCAGAGAGATTCCAGGAGGAAGATGACAAAATAGAATAAGTCACACTTTTTCTGCATCTCATGGAATCCATTTCATTACAGCATAGTACAGTTTCTCTGCTTGAGGCAAAGTTTGGGCTGTGTTCTCACAATCCACAGATTTCCACAGATCTCCATATAGCAAAGGAGTCACAATGCAGGCTATGTGACTGCGGTCAGGAATTCACAAAAATTCAAAAACCTGAAAAATCCCTCAGAAACTGATTTCAGAAACAAAAAATAAAATGTTTGGAAGGGTCCTTTTTTTTCTGCTAAATTGTCTCTTTTTATTGAAAGTTTGTAAGCTTCTTGTTCAGCTTCTTGTAGCCTAAACACTTGGTGCAAAAGTGAAGCTCAAGATATGTCAATATAGACTGTATGTGCTGCATTATTCAGTACTCAGCCATTGTGGATGGATTATGGCAGAACAGACGCCAACTAGGTACATTACAGACACAGAAAGAATAAAAACCTATAATTTTTAATTTGGAGCAGCTTAATTATAAGAAAACTAAATGAATACACACTGTATCTTGTCAGATTTTTCTGACATCTCTTCTAGAGGAAGCTTCTGACTCATAACAGTGCAGAAAACTTCCCAGAAAAATATGGTCTTACAGAATCTTGTTGTATTTGTACTATATTACTCAAGCTTTCAGACAGAATGCTCTGCCTCTGAATAAAGCAGCAGAAAAGTCAGACTCTTCATCATTAGTTCTGAACTTGCTAACTCTATAACCCTCATTCAGCAGCATGGAGAACTTCCTGGCTTAACCCAGGTGCAAACACTCACAGGGCCCAATGTATCCTGTAAATGAGTCCCAGTACCAAAAACTTGCATGAATAAACAAAGATAAAAGCCTGAGGTACCTCTGACAGTCACAACTTTTCAGATGTGAACTTATCTAACAGTCTCTCACACCTGGAAATTAGAAAGCTCTCTTCCAACAATGTTGAGCAATGCATACATCCAAATAGCATGTCAATCAGCAAATTTGATATTGCTGAAATGAAGAAAAAACTTGGGCCATAGGACCAACTCTGAAAAGCTGAGATGCTGAATGATCATGAAATGCATCAATGCTGAGAGTAGTTTCCTTGTAAAAGACATTTTTGTCCACCAGGGTTTTATTCAGAAAAGAAATAAACCTGAGATAAGCAGTATTTCATCACTTTGTTTGTCAGCTTTGAGTCCATTACCACAGCAAATTGGAAGATGGAACGTCAAATAACACTAACAATTACTAGTGAAAAATGAGAGTGGAACTGCAGACAAATAATATATGATGGCTGAAGATTTTTTTTATGTATAACAGTCAGTCAGTTAGATATGCCTCATTCCCTCTGTGGCTGTTATAGAGGCCATAACTGTCAAACCTACCTTAGTTTTGCTGCTCTCACTTTCAAACTCTGTTCCTGGATTAACTAAGCATTAGGTGTCCGTCTGAAGGGAGTGGGAAGACAATACAGAGCCTTTGCAGAGTGAAAGAGCACCTACTGACAATGTGAAGGGATTTGCCACGTAAAGCTGCAGTAGAGACCTTTAATGAAACAATTTTTCAGCATAAGAAACACTGCATAGTTAAAAAACATTCACTTACAGGTCCAGGCAATAATAATTAACTTACCATGAGAAATCAGACGTAAGGATTCAGCTATACAGTCCAGATCAGGAGGCCTCCCTCCAGGATAGGAGGATGTACTGACCTAGCATTTTCCCAAACAGACACTGCCAGAAAGAGAGGGTGTTAGCTTATGGCCCCTTCCAAATCTTTTTGCTAGTATTCGTGCCATGGAAGAATATCAAAGTGATAATGCCAGATGAGACACCCAGTGAGACCAGAGCTCCACGAAGATCTTTCCCCAGTGAGCAGAGACTGTCACCTTGGCAAATTACAAGGGGTTTTCAATAGGTGATAACCAGTTTCTCCCCCCAGCTGAGCTATATGGGAAACTGGTCATTACTGGACCCTGAAAAAGAATATTCTTAAATTGAAGACACAAGGTGTTTAGTATCTCTGAATATGAGCTTGACTTGAAAAGCTTGCCCTCTTTTTTATTACCCATTTTAAAATCCCCATGTTCCTAATGTGTGTAACCCCCTCATATTAGAATAGATTAATCACTTAACTACAGCAGCATTTCTGTAGTAGTGCATACTATGCAATAATTCTTATTTGCATTAAAAGGAACTTCTATTATTATCTGTGTATCCTTGTCTAACCCTAACTCATTTTGATCATCTGTTTGTCCTAGCTAGTGCAAGTAGTAAACTTAAGTCCCTGACTGAGTGAACACTGGTTACCAAATGTTCTGGTCATGTCTGTAGTGGACGTTTTGTGCAAGGAGCCTGCCAGGACCACACAAAGGGGTTTCAGAGTTTAAAAAAGATCCAGTAAGCCAAATACAGCAGTAATAGCTCCTAAGTTACAGAATAAGAAACAAGGAGGAAAAAAAACACACCACATGTTAAGGACCCAAGGTTATCAGATCCAGACTACAGACAGACAAGAAATTAGAGGAACTAATGTAAGTGGTAGGACAAAGGTTGAGAGTGACTTTTGTAAAAGTAACCTCTGCAGTATTACATACTACTAATTCAGAGCAAAAGAGGGAGAGGACAGGATAAGAGACTTCACTAATGACTGGAGAGCTAATATAAAAGAAAAAGAAGGAAGCTTTTCCTTTTGTAATGTGCAAATGTTATTTTGAGGTACAAAAAAAGCCCATCCAGATGGGACAAATTTCATCCAAACACTGATTTTGTGGGAATAATAAGCTCCTGGGAAAGATCTCATGGGGAAACATAACCACACAAGAAGGAAAGCAGAGTGGAAAGCGTGAGGGTCTAGCTGAAGAGAAAAACAAAAGGGACAATTGTGCTTGCAAATGAAATGAACTATCTCAGAGATTAACTCTGGGATCTGAGGGTACTACTAAAGGAATAAGAACGGGAACCTCCTGAAGAAGGTTGTTAAAGGCCTAATGGCCAAAGGTAAGAAGTTTAGCAAAAGAAAAAAGGCCAGGAACAGCTATATAAATTAAAAATGGCAACAGACTAGCATGCCTGAATATATAGCCATGAAATCAGGAAGGCACGCATATCAAAGTGTTTGGAAAGTTTGTGAATGATTTATGACATAGTCTCCGATGGTGGAGGCCATTCTGGTGAGTTAAAGGTGGACAGCATGCCACCATATGATCTGATATTCTCTGATTTTTACATTGATGGCATTGTCACAGCACCACTTACAACTAATTTAAGGAGACATTTCCTTAACTTTATGACCTGGGAAGTTTACATTTGCTTCAGGACCTTCTCTACTGATGGCAAATCTACAGTCCATGGAAAATGACTAGTGTTATTAATTAGAACATAATTCCTCTATTCTCTTCCCAGATACCACTTTTTACAGGAGTGCTCTTGTGCTGTGAGAGAGGCAGACTGTGCTCCTGAGGTCAGAGGGGGCCTGAGAGCCTGAATCAGTGTTGCTGTTGGATTTACCCATTTCCTTCCCTCAGTGGTAAGAAGGTGATGCCCAAAGGGCCTTCAGAGAAGAAGGGAGTGAACCACAAGTCAGATGGCTTCCCTTGACTGGAGGTGTATCAGACAACCTCAAGTCAGGGAATGTTCATTGAGCAGACACCATTTGTATCAGCAAAATACATCTCACATCTTCAGGCACTAGTGGGCAATGTGGCCACCTCCAACAGGGCATACCCACAGGATGGGCAGCTGGACTTACCCTATGGGTTAAAAGGGATGCTCACAGATGATTTCTTTTGCCTCTGACTGAAAATGTTCAATATTAAAGAGGAAGGAGGAGAAAGATGGTTCCAAAAGCAGCATACTGTCAGCTACTTTTGCAGTCTTAAGTCTTACTTGAGATATCTTTATTTCAGCACTGGAAGTAACTTTGCTTGGCGGTTGTGATTAGTTGAACTTATAGCCCTGAAGACTTGATTTCAACTATCAGACAAGGAGGGAAAGTGGAGGACATTACAGAGGCTTGGCATCCCTAAAAAAAGCACGTGTATCCCCATGGATAGTGTATATAAGATGTGCTATCATTTCACAGTAGAAATACGAAAATGTCTGCAAAAGCCCTGTAATATCTTGCAGACTGCACAGCTGGCTTGCAGCTGGAAAAGGTTCTGTGTATCTTTGGTCATACAAAGCTGCAAACAAGGAGAGTTTCCCTTAGAGCCTGACTAGTATTCTGTCTTTCTAACCATGTCTTCGAGCAATATAAATGCAACTGAAACAGAGAAGTTGCAGTTCCAAGACAGCAGCATGCTTTTTTTCTCTGGAAGCCAGGAGAAACAGAAGCATCCCTTGGTTGGTTTTCCAGTTAAGTCTTAGCAAGTTATTAGATGCTGACTTCTGCACTAAACTTCTCAGCCAATAACCTCAGCTGAACCTTAGCAAGATAAACCGCTGTGAGGAGAGAGGCACACAGGATTCGGGATGCATAGGATGTAGCTAAAATAAAAGTGTATTTACAAGAAGTGATCATTTTTATGTTCATCCTGTCTTGTGAATGCCTCCAACTACTCAATTTTCCTCTGATATCATAGACTCTGCAGTCATTTGGGCTCCAGGAAATAAAAAACCTAACCCCTCTTCAAAGAACAGTGGATTCTGAATCAGGCACAGAGTTCATTGGATGGCAAAATCCACAAGTGCAATACATAGGCACACATTCCAGAAAACAGAACCAACCACTCCGAAAAAAAATCTACTTCTTCTATTCAGGTTTTGTGGGTCCTTGCTTTACTCTGTAATGAATTATGAAATCAGTACCAGAACCATGATGCTGCATTGGGCCCTCCAATGTCTTTGATCCTTTGAAAGAAACAAGAGGAGAAACAGCTCCATATATAAACACAAGATGAATAAGGTTGTGGGGTTTTCCTTCTCCGTGTCCCACATCAGCCATCTCTTCCATTATCGCCACTTGCCATCTGGACCTATTTTACTGCATGTCATCTACAAGTATCCTGCTGGCCACTTACATCCCTGGTTCCTTCAAGACTGAAGTAAAAGTAACAGAGAAGAAAATAGGTTTCTAAAAGCTGGTAATTCAGCTACTCACTGTGTAGCTTGTCAAGAAGGAGAATTAAGGGCGTCATGTTGAAAGTTCTGTGCATATATTAAATCATAGCTGTTTCACTAAGGCAGTGACACAAGGCAAACAGCAACAATTCAGAAGTGTTAATTTAAGAATATTCTTTTTCAAGAGCAGCATATATTTTATTAATGACATTACATGGGAAATTCAGTTATCCTCTGACGTTACAGAGCAAAGTTTTGAAACTGAGTTCATAAATTACGAAGCCAAAAGCAAACATTGCAATGTTTAATTTACCAGTTACATGAAAGAACCATAATGCTTTGTTGAATTAACCCTGTCTGAACTAAAACATTGATGTTAGAAAGCAAGTGAAATCTTAATCCGAAAGATTTCTGCAATGAAAACTTCTGGCTCCTACTAAATTGTACCTGTTGCTGGTTACTGTTATTGCTTTACCGTCATGGTAAAACATGCAGAAATATTATGATAGACTACACATAACTCCACAGAAATGTAGGTACCTTCTTGCTCCCACATGTATCAACTTTCTCTCCCCGCAGTGCCCCACTGCTTTATATTTTATATAGATTTTATAAAGTCCCTTCACCACCACCACCAGCCCCAACCCTACCCAATATTCTAGCTGTTCTGGTTTGATTTACTGGCTGGCAAAGCTTTCTATTCCAGCTGTCATGTTAGAATGTGGCTTTTGAAGCATTCAATGAAATGTTCTGCAACTGCTCTCAATCATAATTCATCAGTTTGTTGACAGCGTTTTCCCCAATTAATTTACCTCCTAGTTGTTCTCATTTCTGTGAAACAGAATGGTTTAAAACAAGTACCTTTTTTAGTCCATTGATCTAGATCTGTTATTTTTCTTGCAAATGTAATCAAGTGAAAATTGGTCATACCTAAGCAACTTCATCTTTCAGGTTCGTGATCTATTTCTCTCAGTCTTCCAAAATTTCAGTTAGTTCTCCACGCTTAAATGCTGAAACTAGGAAACTTTTAGTTTCTTTCAGCTGAAGAACAGGAAGATATGTCCTGTAGTCTCCAGCCCCACATGTTAGTGCATCTTTTCCTCCAGTATAAAAGGAGAGGTTAGTCTTCCTGCACTCTGGCTTGGCTTGGTGTTCTGATGCAGGCGCTGCCAAGCTGTAGTCGATCTGGCAACTCCTAAGTGAACCTTGGTGGAGTACCTGTCTCCTTTACATAGTCCCTTCACAAAAACCATTGTGGGATTCCTTTGGGCTTTTTTTTTTTTTCAATTTTTCAGTCAGACAGACCTTCCTAACAGGTCTTATAAATGCCCAGGTGGTTAATAAATTCTCATGAAGAAATTACTAGAAATTGTTACTATTTTTCAGTTCATATCCCAGTTATTGGCATAAAGCTAATCAAAGATCTTTTTTCTATGTCTCTGGATGCTTTGATTCATTTTATTCCCAACATCTTTTGATATTATACTAAGTTCTCATTTTAATTTATTTTGTTATTAATTTAACTTCCTCTGGGAGCAGCCTCCTCTCCGAGAAAACTGGCTGCTCATCTGCTATTTCAGGTTTGACATTTTATCATTACACTGTCTCATTTCACTGTCTCCTTAGTAAGACAATCAATGACCCACAACAAAAAACCCTACCCCTCTTACCAGGTGACCTGCTCATTTCCAGAATATTCTCTGTTTGCCTCTATTTCCCTTCTTCAGAAGCTGAGTGTACTCTCTTAGTTATATCTCCATGCACTGATGTCGCCAGCATATTCATGGACTTCCATAGGCAGAAGTCTGTCCAACTACCAATTCCAATTTCCTACCATCATTCTGGAAAGTGCAAAGCCCTACAAAATAATTTTCCACGTGCTGTGGTTTAAGGCCAGTCTGCAACTCAGCCATGCAGCTGCTCATTCACTCCCTCCACTTCCTCCCCCCTGCTCCCGGATGGATGGGAAGGAGAATCAAAAGAATGTAACTTGCTGTTGTGGTTTAAGCCATAAGTCAGCCACGCAGTTTGTTCACTCACTTCCCCCTT
>JANRGW010019193.1:0-13741 GCA_024733675.1 Psilopsiagon aymara | reverse complement strand
TATCAAACTGCAAAACCCTAACAAGCCTTTTGCTCACAACTAGAGTGAGGCTAAGTCAAAGGCTGGATTGCTCACGTCCCTTATCTGAAAGGAATGCTTCCACAACATCATGCTCAGTATATAAAGCTGGGCGAAGAAAAAAGCAGGGTGACATTAGGGATTATGGTGTTTGTCTTCCCAAGTAACTGTTATGCATGATGGAGCATTGCTTTACTGGAGATGGCTGAACACCTACCACTGCTGATGAGAAGCAGTGAATGTTTTAGGGAAGTAGCACAATTTTATTTTACTTTGGATGTGCATGCAGCTTTTGCTTTACCTGTTAAACTGCTTTTATCTCAACCACCTGGAGGAGGAGTAAGCAAGAGGCTGTGAGATGCTTAGCTGGCTGCTGAGGTTAAACCATAATATCATTTAAGACTTTGGATATTACCCATTCAAGTATTTGTGCTGCCTTCACAATGACGCTCTTAGTCAAACAATCTTTGCAACAGAAATTCAAAAAAAGCTTGTGACAAAAGAAAATAAATGCAATAAAAAATACATGCTGTCACCAAAGTCCATTAAATAGAAGCTAAAATAGTGACCAGGAGCACATGTGTCAACTCTTGGCCACTATGGAGTAATTTTCTACAGAAAGCCCAAAAGGGAGAGGAGAAGGCAAAAAAAAGGTACATTTGCCTATCTGGAGTCCTGAGTCAGGACAGTAAAGGGAAAGAATGCACAGCTGATGTCCTGGGCTCACCAAAAGGCTCTTCAGCCTCTACCTCCTCTCCCAAGGGTGCAGTGAATAGCCTATGCTTACGGCCAGTTCTGAGTTACCACTTTCTCAGTAACTGCACTTAAACACAGCTTTTGCTATGGACTTTTCTGAGCTCTACAGTTACTGCCACTACCTCACTAACTGTTACTGTGGTTTAGCTTCCTGTCTTGACCTTAGCCCTCCTTGATGAGTGCAGACATGTCTGGTGATTGCTAGGCTGTCAGGTGACTCTGATTACTGTCATCAAAGCTGTTCTGCTTTTCTCACTCAGGTTCAGTGATTGCGTTCCTTGTCAATGAAGATGCTGTGTCTGCATCTGCCTTCCTGTCACCCAGCTCACTTTTCCTTGTGGAGCATCTCATTCTTACTGTCAGTCCCAAATTGTTTTCTTGGAGTAGTTCTATTCCCCAAATGTTGAAGTCCCATCCCTTGATAATATTGTATTTTTATGCTATAATAATTATACTAATATTTTTTCCCCTCTCAAAAAAAAAAAAAATTATGCTATCTATTTCCTCCCTCTTTATTCTTTTCCTTTGTTTTTCTCACTCTGCTATGTTGCCTGTGTGCCTTTTGCTGTCATGAACTTCATCTTTATTTGATACAGGCAATTATAGACAATTCCATTTATATTGTAGAGACTCCTGCTTTTTTCTTCCTGAACATCATATTAACATTGAAGCTTTTATTTTTGTGGCACCTGGAAAGCTGTAAAATCAGAGAGACAGGAGAAGTTTAGGGAATACCACATGTCACTAAACAGAATCATGACAAAATAGTACATCAGAGAGTCTGAATCTTGAAAGATCACATTAGAGTACTTAAGGATTTAAAATGAGCTTCAAAGAAGCTTTTGGAGATCTCTCAGAACTTCTATGCTCTAAGAAAGATCTGGTAAAATAATCTAAGGGACAAGTCTATTTTTTCTTTAACATTTTAGTTTTGTTTTCTGATTATGTGCACTGTTTTATTTTTTAATTGCATTATCTGCATGACTATTTCGTAATCATTAGAAAATGTCATTTCTTTCTTGTCTTGAAATTTTTAATTTATTCTCAATGTTTCACATTTTTTTCATGTACAAAGGCCAGTTGCTGCTGGTTATTACCACATTTTGGGAATTAAAAGTTGTATACAACAGTCCTGTGGGTGTTAACTGTTGTGTTACTATTTATTTGCTGTTTAATGAACATACAATTATTTCAAACTTTTATGAATATATTGTAATATTTTGATATTTTTCTCAGTAGAGCTATTGTGGATTTGTACTTCTATATGGTTTTCCTTCATCATCTTCCTTTTGCTAATGTATATTAAAACCTAAAGGCAGTCATTGCTGTGAAAGTGTTGGCTTGTCCTTTGACTGAGAGCCATGTGCTTTCTTGATTTTTTAAAAAATGCATATTGTGATGACAATTTTTGCCATTTCTTTCTACCAATGTTTTCACCTCAGATAACTGCTAAAAATGAAATGTACATATAGGGGCAGCTGTTTTGAAAGGGACTATGTGGCTTTACCTAACAAAATGCCAATTAGAAATATAATAGGTGTAAAGATAGTGTTTTCATTGTATAATCCTGGAATATTGAACCTAATAAAGGGAGATAAAATTTAACTTTTATATGGCTAAACAAACATTGCAACCTGGAGCAGCCTGCCCTCAAGAATTTCGCTGCAATGTCTTTCCTTTTCCCCTTCCATTACAGTCCTGCCAGACTTGTTCTGCAAGCAACTGATTTTGGATGAAATTTCACAAGGATTGGCTGTTGCTCAATTGAAAACTATGTTTCAATCTAGCATGTGTTCCTCCTTACAGAAAGTGCATTCACTTCTCAGAGCCTCCAAAATGGACTTCTTTAAATGAAAGGCTTGTATGCTTGTCATGTTTTAACCCCAGCCAGGAACTCAGTACAATGTAGCTGTTTAGTTACCCTCTTCTTCCTCCCTGCCCAGCAGAATGGGGAGGAGAATTGGAGGAATGTAAAATGTGTGGGTTGAGGTAAGAACAGTTTAATAGCTAAAGTACAATAAACTATTAATAATAATAATAATGGAAATATCAAGGAGAGAGATATAAAATTAAGACAGAAAAAAAAACAATAACAATAAACACAAGTGATGCACAATACAGTTGATCACTACCTGCTGAAACAAACACAGCCCACCTGGAGTAATGATCGATCCGTTCCAGGTATCTCCTCACAGTTTATATACTGAGCATGATGTTCTAAAGTGTGGAATATCCCTTTGGCTAGTTTGAGTCAGGTGTCCTGTCTCTCCTCTGTCCTGGCTTCTTTTGCCAGTCCTCACTGACAGGGCATGAGAGACTGAAAAGTCCTTGATCAGAGTAAGTGCTACGGAGCAACAATTAACATTGGCATGCTATCAGCATTATTCTCAGACTAAACACAAAATACAGCACTGTACCAGCTTCCAGGAAGAAAATGAACTCTATCCCAGCCAAAACCAGGACAGTGTTTAACTGGGGAGTTTTATTAAGTAAACTTGAAAGATGGTACACTTTGAAATGTTCAATGAAATAAGATCTTCAGTTCATATGAAGGACTCAACTATATATATAGTTGCCATTGAAAGATCATAAGGTGATGGAAGACTACTCACTCTGAAACGGATCAAATAGCACTTGATGCCTTGTAGGTGTTTTTTTTTAATAGAAGTCAAGGTTTTAGCTCACCAAGGTATTAAGCAGATTAGGTCTGTATTTATTCAGCAGACTTTCAGTTATGTGCTTCATTTTTAAGGATTCGGAATTGTTATTGTAAAAAGTGGAATTTCAGTTCTACCTTACTCTTAAGAATGAGTATAAATGTTTAACTGTATAGAAGTGCCCAGTGAGACTATTAGGAACAGCAAACCAATTCAAGATATCAAGAATCATAGAATCATAGAATAGTTGGGGGTGGTAAGGACCTTAATACCATCTAGTTCCAACCTCCCTGAATATCAGGATCTCAAGATATTGAAGAATGGAAACAATAAGGAAACTATAATATGGTAACAGTAGTATGAGCAGCATCAACTGAAGAAGATATTACTCTGTAAAAATATGACTTGATCACAGTTTTCAACCATAATATAGTAATACTACTTATTATGTCCTTGATATATCCTTGATACATGGGAGAGATTCATTTCTGTTAATTCTTCTTTTCAAATACAAGCTAAACTTTGGCTTTTGTAATTTCATCCATTATCTGCTATTGCATAAGTCCATATTTTTCTTAATGATCAAAAAATTGCTGCCTAATGAGTGCGCTCATGAACTGTAGACATTCAATGAATATTGATTTCTAACATTTCTTAGAAGTATTTAAAATATTGCTAGAAAAAATCAAATTTTCAAGAAATCCGTTGCCTTCATCATTTTCAGGCTTCCATCTTTCTCAGTTGTTCTATGAGCTTCCAATAAAGGATCTTAAAATTGACCATTTTTCTTACTTTTGGATTAGGAAAAGACCTACCAAATGCATTTATTGTTCAACACTCTTTGCTTTCAAGGGGTTCATATTTAACCTGTAAATTTAAGCGCTTGACATTTCATAGTTTTAAGAAATCTATTCTTCAGCCTTGCCTTATACTTCTATCAGGGTATGAGCACCTCTCACTACCTTCAGCACAAAGATTTTTTCTTCCATGGCAAAGGAACCCACAAGTTTTACTTTATGTGTCTGCGTTATATAACTTTGGTTATTCTATTTTGCCAGGAATTTTAAGTTTGCAATCCACTGACAGGAATGAAGTAATTTAAAATTATTTTTACTGCCATTCAGTCCAAGCTAGTATGCAAATTGTAGTGGCAGAAGTTTTTCTATCAACTTCATTTTGTCAGCTCTTGATTTTAACTCATTTTCCAGCGTAGTGTGAAGTAGATTTTAACAACATAGTGAAATAACATAGTCTTCCCTATGGGGCTAGTGGTCTTTCAATGCAGATGCTATAGGATGCTGTGGTTAAGCTAAATCTGGTATCCTCCTTTTAAAAAAAATAATTAGGTGGGGCTGTGCCTTTGAACTATTCTTTATAAGGAAAAACTAAATTGATATTAAGGTACTATTTTTATAAATCTGATGGCTGGTATGGGAAAAAGAAACCTCTCATCATCTTTAGAGTTGAACCGAGGAATTTTGTAGGTTCTAAAGTTCAAAACATATTCCTTTACTTTGTGAAAGCAAAACCCTAAACCAAACACAATAAAGCATGCATAGAAGTCTACACAGTATCTGACAGACAAAAATATATTTCTTTTTCTAGTAGCTATATAGAGGGTTCAGACTTCTTTACATGGTCGATAAGACGAACCACTTCATCTAAAGCTAAGAGAAAGAACAAGATATGAACAAATATTCACTAAATATTCATACTGCAGGAAAATGGAACATGGAAGAATATGTGTAGCAATGTCCTAAGTTTCCTTACTTGTTTGGGTCTTTGAACTTCTACTGAAAAGTGAATGCAAATATATGAAATTCACCTACTTGCAAATTTAGATATAACTTTGTGTACAGGTATGGTGTAGAAGAGAAAACATATATTTGTGGTTTTGTATATATGTTTTTTCACAGATTTCATAATAACACAGTAATTTCACCATACATTATGCTGTTCATTTTGTTACTTTTATTGCACAGCTCTAAAGCAGGATATACTGCAGTATGTTTTATGTGTGTGCTATGAGCCTGGAAATATTGGAAATAAACCTTTCTTAAAATGACACTTCTCCACCACTGCCCTCCATGAAACAGCTGTGTTGAAGTCTAATTTCTTCAGAGCTTCATATCCAGAGAGCTTTATATCCAAAATTTGTTCTGCATATGCATGAGCTGGAGAACAATTCAAATATGCCTTGATTTTTAGTAGTTAGCTAGAAGGGATATAACTTCTTTTGTTAGTTTTTAAGAACATGGAATTGTATATGATTTAGTAAAAATATGGTTTTCAGAGTTAAGTTTTGTGTGGCTTTGAGTGACTGTGTCAAAGAAGAATACTTAAAAAAGGATTAGGAAGGTAATCAGACTATATTGTCAACAAGTGTAAAAAAGTCTTTTCAAAACAGAAACATTGTAGAAAGAAAAATGAATTTGAGGAAGTACCTGGATGATCAAACGTGTATTGGGAAAATATTATTTTATTAAGAAATTATGTCAAATATTCAATGAAGCTTTCTCGTACTCTGTTCTGTAGTCGGATAACAATGGAATGGCTCTCACTAGCGCTGCATATGATTGCTAATATTTTCTGGGAATATTTAGAGGATTTCTTGCACGCTAAGAAGTCTTTATGCCTTTTTTTTTTTTTTTTTCAGACATAACATATCGTTTCTTCAGCTTTATTGACTTAACCACTGCATGTCTTTCCCCTGTCATCTGTACCACAGGTTAAATCAATGAAAGTTGGAAACATTATATCTCTGCAGGAAAAGATGGAAAAATACTCAGCCAAACACTTTTTTTTTCCTACTGATTTTTTTTTTTGCAAATAACAACGAAACAAAAAAACAAAACCTGCTTTATTAAAGACAAAGTTTGTGCATCTTGAAACATAGGACTGAATATATTTTCTTATAGCTTTAGAGGCCTACAGATTTTCTAGACTAGAGAGTAAATGAAAAATTTAAGGGCCTGATCATTGGTCAAGTTGAGATAAAAAAGAGAGATGAAAAAAACTGTCCCAGCAAGGAGGAATCCACTGTATTATAGAATCATAGAATGGTTAGGGCTAGAAAGGACCTGAAGAACATCTAGTTCCAGTACCCCTTCCATGGGCAAGGGTATTTCATGCTAGATCACATCTCCCAGGGCTCTGTTGCTCTCTGGCATCCTTGTAGGCCTCCTTCAGATACTGGAAGTCTCCACTCAGAGAGACCTCTCTCCTTCTCTTCTCCAGGCTGAATAGCCCCAATTTTTTTTAGCCTATGGAAGACAGAAATGTTGAGGATATAATTAAGGATTCTTGTACAGAACATTAAGAAACCTTGCCTGGCTGTTAAAAATGGATTTTGATCCTCCCTTCTTATGCTTAAAGAAAGGAAACCTTTTCTTTACCAGGACAAGTCCAAATTGTGGTATATGAGAGGGAGAAAAGAAACCTGACAGGTCTTCTGAGAGTTTAGTTTCAACTTTAAGTACTAATAGTATTAACCCTCATGAAAGAAGAAAACACGACACATTGTCATTATAAGCAAAATGCACTTTTGCTCAGAACAACTTAAACATTTCTCTTTTTGACTGACTTAATATTTTTGGCTCAAATTTCTAAAGTATAGACCAAAGGTGGAGTGCCACCTTATTTTGATATGCACAGGACTATAGGAATGGACAAGTCAGACATTTTTAGAATCTACTCATGTCAGTGTGACTTGTGTAATAACAGCCATAAGCTTTGTCTTTTTTTATATTTTACTTTTTCTGAGCCTGTGCCTTATTTTAATCTTAGTTCCATGCCAATACACCACTGTGTCTGTCCTCAGTGAATTGCAGAACTGAGGTCTATATCTTAGTGTTCTTATTTTCTGAAAGATCTCTCTTTGGCTGATCCAGTGCTCAGCCTGATAGGTCTTTGAACAGTTTTCTTGCCAGAACAAATTAAAGGAGTTCAAAGCACAATAGTCATCTAAATTTTAGTTTGCAGAGAAGTGAGAAATTTAAAACTGAAGTTTCAGTTGGGGTTCTGTCTCTAACCACAGTGTGAGGTTCAAGCCAAACTCTCAGAAATCTTCATCAGTAGCTGATTTTGGCACAGGCACAGACATCACACACTGAAGCCCTAGTCTCTTTAGAACCACATGAAAACCCTCAAACTCCTGATTCCACAGTTTAAAAGCCTGAGACAAATGCAAACTTGTGCAACGAGGTTTGGCTAACTGATCACAAGGGGGAATGCCATTAAATATTAGCATCGGGCCAGTCCACATGCCCTTGACACAGAAGGCAAATTAGTTTGGTAGAGGAGTAGAAATGATGTGAATGAATTCACACATATGCACACACATATAGCATATATACATTTATATAAAAATCATTTTACAGACTCACAGAATATTGATATTTGGAAGGGACATCTAGAGATCATCTATCCCAATGACCTCTGTTCAGGAAGGGCCAGCTAGACCCGGCTGCTTGAGCGAAGTTGCTTCCAGACAGTTGGCCACCAGTGTGTATTGGTGTGTGAGGTTATTTCTCCCCAAGGACAGGACTTTTACTAAACCTCATGATTTTCTTGTCTGCCTTTCTCCAGCCTGTTGAGGGAGCTACAGGTGCCACAGGCACCTCTCATGGACTGCAGAATGAACTCAGTGGTGAGGCAAGGAGAAAAAGCGTCATGAGACACTTTCACTGATAAACTAATAGGAGGAAGAGAGGTTGGTTTCTGCCCCATTTATGAATGTTCTACATGACAACAAGTATTTATAAAATCATTATAGCATCTAAAGTAAATTTCCATTTTAAAAATGAAGACAAATGGAAATCCTCAATAGTTCAATAGAACATGGTGCCATCGTCTGAAGACTGTTTATTTGAATATGATATTAGCTACATTTCTGCTCTACCGTTTCACTCATTTCTTTTTTTTTTTTTTTTCTTTAGAAGTGACCCAGAGTCTTTCTGTCTGAAAACAAATGTTGAACATTTTATAATCAAAACAGTGGGCATAAGTGTGAGCAGATGGCAAACTGCTGCAAAATTTGAGTGCTGCTTTCTAAAAAGTGACAGATGAAAACATTGTTTCTATTGGAAACAAAAGTGAGAAAGCCCTTTTAAAGTTCTTTTCTTTTTCATCAACAGGCTGATAACATCTCAAGTGTAAATATATTCAGCATTTCTCTGTCATGCTGCAGAACTGGATGCTGATGCAATGGTTTTATTTTCTTGAGAGGCCAAGATTATTTTTTTTTTAAAACCTCATTGACCTATAGTATAAGGCTCAAATATTAGAACTGACTTAGGGAAATTCAATCAGTCATAGTAATAGAATGAAAACCAACCTAAGCATTTTCTGCTGTGAATCAATAGTGTGTGTTGCACTCCATGAACAATCAAATGAGTAAATATATTTAAGGATTCATAAAGCAACTTGATCTGTCAGATTTAATTCTTAACTAAAAATTATTTCTTAAAAATTATGAAAATTGCTATACCAATAGGATATGGCAGATCATGCAATTATTGCCTTGGCATCTTTGGGAGCTGCATATTTATCACAACTAGAATCCCAGCTTCTATCTTTTTCTTGCTTGATATAGACTTTCCTATAACACTTGAAAATGTATATGTTGTAAAGCCAAACCATAGGGACACATTCAATATAATACAAATAAATGCCACTATTACCTTACTATTAGTATTAAGACAGCTATGTGTATAAGCTAGGTCTTACCTCTCTAGTGAGTTTTAAAGTTTTGGGTCAGCAGAATGACTGTGGAAAGTTACTATATTAAATGCTCCATAATTTATTAATTTTTTTTAATGAGAAGTATATAATGCTTCAGCCCTGGCTTGAACTTCTTTATTTACTGATTTATTCTTCAGCAGAAATAATTCAAGGACACAAAATATAGCTTGGCTCTCAGTGCCACGTCAAAAGCAATAATAAATGCCATGCTAAAATGTCTAATTTTACATGTGGACCTTACAAATGATACTGGACAGGCAGTCAGTTGGGGCATATAGCAGATCCTATGCCATATACTGCCTGAATTCCTGAAAGGACCTTTCCTCATAAATTGTTAATTTCATCATTGGTAATTTTTTTTTTTTTTTAATATTTCTCATTATTACACTTTAGTATTGAAAAGAATACTTGGATGTTACCATATCAGTGTATTCAACAACTAAATATAAGTAGGGCCACATGCAATTATGCATTAATGCTTAGGTAGATTAATAACTGTTTCAGGATGTTTGTTGGAGTTTGTTCATTATTAAAGGAGAGAGACTGAATTTCTATCAAAAGGCAAAAGATGGCAATGAAAAGAAGAATAAATTAATAAATTAGAGTTTTATACAGTCTTTCTTGGATATTTCATTCCAAAACACTTCTTCGTTCTTTTTCATTACTGTTGAACAATTCTAAGAGTTGGAAGAATCTAGTGGAAATTCAAGATTATATGTAATAAAGGTGCCAACTTCCTCCTTTACTGGGAATAAGGAAATAAAAAATGTTTGATTCAGAATTCTTTTTTTTCCTCACCTAATGAGAAACCATCAGTAAATTGTAGAAATGAACTGTATTTACACTACAGCTCTGAAAGATGTTGGGAAGGAAAAGACTGAAAAGATAAATAAAATGCTAAGAATACTTTGTATGTCTCAGTGTGAAGTTTTGTCATGAAGAAATTAATAAAGATTCACCTAGAGAAGGTATTGAAGTCTCATCTGCACGAGCAAACAGTGAAGTGGCTTGAAAACTGGCTGAATGCTTAGGCCCATGAGGTGTAGATCAGTGGCACAAACTCTCATTGGAGGCCATTGTACCCCAGAGAACAGTACTGAATCCAGTCTCATTAAACATCTTCACTAATGAACTGAATGATGGGGTAGAGTGAGAGGATGTGCCAGAGGGTCATGCTCCCAGCCAGAGATCTCAACAATCTGGAAATATGGACTGACAGAAACCTCATGAAGTTCAAGGAAGGGAAGCCCACAGCCCTGCAACAACCTCCAGGCACCAATATATGCTGGGTGTTGACCCGTTTGAGAGCAGCTTGGCAGAAAAAGCCATAGGGGTCCTGGTGTACAATGTAAAAGCATGATTATTTGAAATGCAGTGTGTTTCATTTTTCTGTCCTTGGAAGATTGACAGAAACAAAAAAATACAGGTGAAAGCATATATTTGTCAATAAAATTTTATACAACTCTAACACTTGAAAAGTAGTAATAATTACAACTCAGCATTTAAATAACAACTTTGGATCTTCAAAGCACATTAAATAATTAATCTTCATTAAGCCTCCAAGGAAATTAATGGCCTATACAACAGTTAATGGACTATGTTCTTTAAAATCCCTAATGTACTTCCTCTAGCATTTCTTAAATCATTAAATTCTCCAAATTAATTAATTCATTCCTAGAATATGTACCAGATAGATAAGGCTCACAAAAAAAGAGAACTTAACTGTAGAGATTTTTCTTCATCGGTTGACTCAAGAACTTCTTCCTTGGCTGAAAGTACATCTTCAAAATTTAAAAATTGATAAATGTCCAATGTCTTTAATTCTATAAGCTTAGCAGCTCAGCTGCTCAATGCTTGCAGCAGTCTCACAGGATTTACAGGCCCCAGAGAACAGTGGCAGGGGGTGAAGAAATCAAAATCCTTCCTTCAGCTACTTAGGGAATTACAGTCTGCACTTAAATTTAATGATACTAAGCATCCTGCATCTCATTACTGCTACTTCCATGAGACGCGTGATGTTGGTTAATCTGGAAAATGTGTGCACACACAAACACATGCTAAATTTCAATCCGAACATTTCAGTTAACAACTGTTTAGGATCTATTGCTAAAGTCCCTTTAGAAACAGGAAAGACTGAAAAAAAAAGGTCCAACTTACTCTTCTCTTTTTACTTTGATTAATAAATGGAAAAGAGAAATGCTGCTTGGAGTTACTGAAAATACCAAAATATCAACTCACTTATCGTAGTCTAAATTAAATATCTTATGACTCTATAATTAATTTTCTTTATCTTCCACTGCAAACTAGGAATGAAGTACAATTTATTCAAGTTTGTCTGGTAATCTCCAAGTTCAAAATGTTATAAATAGGTGCCTTTGGCTGCTTTAATTACTATACTTAATAATTCAATACTTGGCTGGCAGTGACCCTCCTGAATCAGACTTAAAGTTCCACTGGGGAAAGAGCTCATTAACAGGCTATTAGGTTGTCTCTGTCACTTATCAGTTCTTTGCAGAAGGCATCCATGGGTAACAGTCAAAATGGTTCAGAAGATCATTTTCTTAAGGATTGGAGAAATGTGTGGCAAGTGAAATCGAAATGTTTCTATTATTTTTTAATGCATTTTATGCATATTCAAATTGTTTTGTGGATTATTACAGGAAATAATCCCCAATTGTATCCACTGGATATGCTGTACAGATTCCTATACTGTACATATATGAGTGCATAGTCAAATATTGTTTTTTCTTAATATGTAGGTATATTTTGAGCATTGGATCACACAGACTTTTATGTAATATATGTTACTATAACATACATGTATGTTACTATGTTAGTATGAGCCATTAAAAATTCTCTCTTCATTACTAGAATGATAATAAAAATATCTTTAAATGGCCAAGAATTATAAGGACAATAAGTGAATTTTGGAGGAGTAGCTGTTCAAAATGACTAATAGATTCAGCTTGGTTATGCCAATTACCATGGGATCCTTCTGTTGGCTGCAAGGATAGATTGACTTCCCTTTAAACTGTATTTAGGAAGGTTGTTGTCATCCTCTTTCCAACTACAGAGGAAGAGTTAGGATGGATGGCTCATTAGGTTAATCTCTGTAACTATTCATCCACATCACATTTCAGTTTACTAACTTGTCTCTTGTTTCACATCTTCAAGAATTACTGTGATTTAAAATATACTTGCAATATTCTTCATATATACATGCTATATTCTACAAAGGCACAATTAATAAGCTCCCCACAAAAACTGTGGAATTTGCAAACAAACTAATGTCTAAACTGTAAAGAATCCCACACTAAATGTGTCTTAATTTGATCCAATATTTCCTAGGTTATAAAGTGCTGCACAGAGAGGGCAAAATAACAAAACCAAATGACTCAAACTTTAGCTGACTCTTCTTAAAAGAACTGGACTATAAATGTAGCACATAATAAAGTTGCAGGTCCCTAAAGAATCTGATTTCTTTTACTTAATCTATATTTCAGGTTTTAATTAGTGTGATGGAAAACTCAATTACTCCTGAAATTATATCATTATAATTTGTAACCCAAAAGAATGGAATGTAACGTCTCTTCATTTCCACATCTCACTGACAACAGGGCTTTATCTTTCAAAGCTGAAAGTTCCGGGAACAAACAATAGCTGGTTTGCATCAGCCCATGTTTATATTCAGAATTTTAATGCTTACATCATAATTCTCAGCACTTTTCTTGAATGGTTTCCACCAATCATTTAAGTTGATATTTAATATTATTTCTATTGACTTGCTGTTTATTTCCCCTGTTTAACCTAAGATTTTGAAATACTTTGATTTTTTTAAAGTGTCTTGCCAAGATGGAGTCTTGTTTTTTATATCTTGAAGTGTCAGTGTTCATGCCCCTTCTAATGTCTTCTTAACACTCACCCACACTCACAGTCATAACACTATTGAAGAAATTAGGTAAAGAGATGAAAATTTTTGTTATATTGATTACAAAAAGTGTCCTCAACTTTTAGAGAAATAATTATAGGGATTTTTCATGTATATGTTGCTAACAAATCTCTGAAATGCAGAAATTTGCTCACCCTTTATCACCATGTCAGGAAACTGATCCAAAGACTTGCTTATCCTGGCCTGCATCAAAGGAGTGTGACCAGCAGAATGAGAGAGGTGATCCTGCCCTTCTACTCTGCTCTTGTGAGAGCTCACTTGGAGTATTGTGTGCAGGTCTGGTGTCCTCAACATGAAAAGGACATGGAAGTGCTGGAACAAGTCCAGAGGAGGTCCACGTGGATGACCAAAGAGTATTCCATACCACAGCACGTCATGCCCAGGATGCAGAAACGGAGAGCAGAGACCCGGAAGGGTGGTGGGGTGTGCACTGGCTTGGTTTGGCTGGGTATACGTGGTGAGCTGTTGTATTCTTTTCCCTTGTATTTCTCTTATTACTAGTAGTAGCAGTAGTGGGTTTTGTTATACCTTAGTTTTTAAAGTGTTCTTATCTCAACCTGTGGGAGTTGCATTCTTTCGATTCTCCTTCCCATCCCTCCCGGAGCAGAGGGGAGAAAAA
>JANRGW010019192.1:0-14966 GCA_024733675.1 Psilopsiagon aymara | reverse complement strand
CCCACCCCTCACCCTGCCCCACACCTCCCCCTTGGTGCAATGGCTTCAAAAGGACAGGACCTGCTGCCACGTTCCCTTCTCAATGGAAGCCACCCATCCTCCTGGCCCGCTGCTGGGCTTGGATTTGGAGGAGAAGCCCAGGGAAAGGGCGGCCGGAGCGGGACGGCTGCTCTCCACTTGGGAAAAGGACTGGTTCAAAGCACCAGGTTGAGGTTGCTTCCCAATTCCCTCCTTTTAGCTGCAAATCGGCTCACCCAGAGTTGCTCCCAGGTCTCCTCCCACCCAATGCATGGGATTCAGCATCATCCTCTCCCTACAATGAATCCAATGTTGCTTTCCCACCCTCCCGGCTCCAATGTGCAGGAAAAAAATCAGTGTAAACCCCCATTTTGGCTGGATTTGCAGTGGAAAAAACCACGTTGTGGCTGTCCCACCATGGAGACAAGCCCTTCCCCTGCCTGGAAGAGGCGATGGCAGCAGTTACTGTCCCTTCCAAAGACTCACTATTCAAACCAAATCATTCCAATAGAGCTACAATAGCAAATCCACATAAGAGTGACGGGAATCAGTAACCATCTTACATTCGATTGACGTATATATTTGGTATCGTCTCATGAGAACAGTGACTCTCACTGCAGAAAGGGGGGGGTGGGGGGAGGGGTTGTTCTTTAAATAATGATAAACTGAGAAATATGCACCAAATGCACCCAATTTCGAGACTTTTCTTTTTCCCCACTTAGAGAGATTTGGAAGAAGGGGTTGGAATGTGATGATCTTTAAGGTTGCTTCCAACCCAAGCCATTCTCTAGGACACATATAGCCCCAAGGGAGTTCACTCGTAAGAAGACTCCCTCCTCAAAAACTCCGGAGGTTCCGATGGGATTTTGGGGCACAAACCTCCTGTTCCAGGAAGGGAAACCAAGGCTGAGGATGCACCAAAGGAACTGGGCAGCAAAGCCAAGTCCCCTGCATTGGGCATCTCCTTACTCAACCCTCCAACCGCCCAAACCATTCTGCATGTGTTTAGCTCCCATCATCCAGATACTAAAGAGCTGAAGTCAATGTTTCCTACCAAGCAGGGGTGGTTTTTTGCTTCTCTCTCTCTTTTTGGTGGTGGTTTTATTGCTGTTGCTTGAAGGGAAGAGGGAAAAGCAAAGGTGCTTCCTCAGCCCTTCCCTTCCCCAGGCTGTTTGCCTCATCTCTAGCATAGGCTGGTACCCCTGATGGAGAAAAACGGTCACTTGTTCCACTCCTGCCGTTATTTCATGGGCTTAAAAGGAAATAAAAATAACAATAAAAAAAAAGGACTCTTCCTTTAAACTGACCCAAAACTGAAAAGAAACATTCAAAAAACTGCAAGGGGGAAAAAAAATCATCCTGGGAAATACAGGTGCTCTCCTGGCTTCTAAGGCTCTACAAGGCACTGCACTGCAGGCAGCACAGGCAGGAGGTATCCTGCCCTCCTGCCCGCTGGTGGTTCGGAGGCTGGAGCGGTGCAGAGCTCCCAAGGGACTCAAATCCATTTGGTGCTAATACAAAGGGAGGATATTTCTTTTAATTATCACTTTTTCACCCACAATGGATCCCGTTACCAACGAGGGTCGGTAAAAATCCACCGGGAATGCTCTTCCCCAAACCAAAATCAACCGCTCCAAAAGGCTTAATGCCGCTCTGGGGACATCCAACCAGCTGCGGGAGGGAGGGTGGGAGGGAGGGAGCCGGTTTCGGGATGCCCACCTCCTTGGTGGGTCTCGTGTGCCGCCCATCAACCATGGTCAGGAGAGACAGCCAAGAGCTGGTGAAGCGGAGGAGGTGACCCCCCCCAGGGAAAAGCTGGAGGGGGATGAAGTGGGTGGGGAGGGAAAGGGGGGGAAAGGTGCATTGTGTGTGACTTTAATTTGGTGCTGGGCAGGCAGGGCGGGCAGACGAGCATCCCTCCGACTTCGTTCTTCTCTTCCATCCCACCCCATCGATGGGCAGCGGCATCTTTTGGTGTCCCTCCCTCTCTTTTTCCCGCCTGGACTCAGGGTCTCTTGCCCCGAGCAGGAATTATTTGCCCATAGACCTTACAGAACCATTTTGGGGAAGAGGGAAAGAGATCCCCTGCCTTGGAGGTGGTCAGAGAGTGAGGCTCACCTGCCCCAAAGGCTTTATGTGTAGAAGATGCTGATGATCCTTTTCAAGGGAAAAAAATTGAAAAGCCCCATGACTTCCCAAAAAGCTGCATTTTTTTTGAGGGGGTAAAAACCTCCTGAGAATCATCTTTGTGGGAACTCTTGGATGAAATCCCCTTTTCTGTGTTAGAGCAGCTGAAAAGCCATCGGCTTCTTGAGGTGATGGCTCAGATGGTTATATTGAAAAGAGAGTGAGAGCAGGAGAGGAAAACAGGGCAGGGCTGTGGAAAACATGATGGAAGGCACAAGGAAAAACGAGGGAAAGAAGCAGAAGGCAGCAGTCCCAGTGCTGAGGTGCCCTGGCACCTCATCAGCCTCCAACCCTGATGCTAGCAGAGGGTTTGCTCTCCACTGTGGCCAGACGAGGCTTCCCAAACTCTGATTCAGGTCTGGAGGGAACCGCGTCTCTTTACCCGTGCTGCAAGATGCTCACCCAGACCCTGGAGTCCCCGGGGAGGAACACGGGAGAGGGCAGCGGGTGAAGGAGACGGGGGGGCTGTTCCAGCTGTGGCATGAGCTGTCCTTTTTTGTATACAACAGTTGTAAATAAACTGCCTTGGCATTTCTTTTGTTTTCTCATGATCTGTGCAGTGTCTTCTGTGTGGCTTTTTTTAGAGGGGGCATCCCAGTGGCAGACTGGGAAGGGGAAAGGGACCAGGGTTGGGGCAAACGAGGGTGGGAGGGAGCTTTTCTATCAAGGGGATGAATCTGTTTTAGTCCCGTGGCCCAAACAACCCCCGCATGGTGGGGCTGCTGCAGGTTTGGAGTCCATTGGCCCTCCAGCACTATCAGCCCCTTGCACCCAGCCATGCACCCTGGGCTCATGCACCCCTGGGGCACACAGTGGTGATGCTCTCCTACACCACATCTGGGGCAGGGAGCTGGAGCCAGATTGCAGCCATGTTCTGGGAGCTGGCTGGCATGGCAAGGAAGCACGGAGGTAGCTGGATATATGTCAAGGTCTAAGCTGAGGCCAGTTGACCCACCAGTCTATCCATGGAACAGGCAAAAGGAAAACGGCAGATCCTCAAGGCCAGGAGAAGAACCAGGGGATTTCTTGTTCTCCAGCCCTAAGGAGGAAGCAGCACCAATTCCGCTCCTGTCTGCTCACCCTGAGAGAGGTGATGGCACCAAATGTTAGGATTATCACTCCAGAGGGGACAAGTGCCCCTTAATCCTGATCCAAGGAGGTCCTCTTTGACCCTGGGAAGCCTTGGAAGGTGGGTGTCCAACCAAAGAGCTGGTGGTCCCACGGGTGTGGGATTCAGTGCCAACATTAAAACAAAGCCCAGGAGAGGACTCAGACCTCCCTGCGAACACAGCATCCGTGCTCCGGGTTCCCATTATGGCCAGGTATAATCGCAAAGGGGCCGTATCGAAAGGGACCACGCAAAAAAGGACACAGGATCAGTGTTCACAGCATCCTAGAATGGTTTTGGTTCAAAGATCCAGCCCTCACCAAGGATTTTTTGATGACCACCACTCCAGTAGCCCTTTCCTGCATTTTTTCTTGTCTCAGCCCAGATGCCTTTCCCAGCCATGGGACTGGAGACTGCAGAGCAGGGGCTGGTATCCCACATAAACCACCTCCGTCTCCAGTAAAGACACTAGGTCCAGATTATCCAGAGATGGAAATACTTGCATTGGCCTAACACGTCAGATGTAAACTGTCCTTGGACCTTCCTCTGTTTTGAGTAGCTGTGAGCCAAAAAACGGAAGGGTCTGTAGCAAGATACACACACGCGCACACAGAGCTCAGCAACAGCCGGTAGCCCAAGCTACTCTGCAGCAGGAATGTGGCACATCCAAGTGTGCAGGGGCCTGCAGGGCTCTCTGGTCAGTGCAGCAATGCACAAGACCCTGTGGGGTGTCGGCCTCGTGGCTGCACTCGATGAGGCTCTGTCATTATAATTTCCTGCCCCATATCACTTTAGACAGCTCTATAATGGGACCAGCCAAATTAACAAGGCAGGGGTTAGACTGAGTGTGAAAAGGAAGAGTAGAAGAAGGAGCCAGGCTTCCCACTCCTGTGGGGAGACAGACACACTTTCCTCCCCCGAGTCAGGACTGAGTGTACAGGGTCATTTGATTGAGTGCTTATAGTTCCTTGCTTAGCCACGTACTGCTGTGTGTTGCCCAAAGCCCAGCACCCAGCAGATCATAGACTCATAGAATGATAAAATCATAGAATGGATCATAGAATGAAGCAGAATGATTTCTCTTAGTGTAGTCCAATATGAACCCTTAACTTTAGGGGAGTTTTGGGGTGCAGAGTCTTGCAAAGCCACCTGTACGCAGACAGCCATATCAGTAATGCCACAGAAGGCCAAGGCTGAGAGTCATGACATCAGATATAACAAATTTCAGTATGGACGTAACATAATTTGGACCAATAAATAAAAAATAAATTGAAGACCTGATTGGGCTTAGAAAAACATGTAATAAAGTAAAAATCAAGAAAAAATAAAGAGGAATAAGTTATGAAACCAGGTAAGGAACACAGGAAAACGGGATCTTTCAGTGGATGGAGGATGGATGCCTACAGACAGTGGGTATTCAGCTCTGACCTGGGTACTCAGCTGCATGGGACAACCTGCTGGACTCTCCATCAGGGCTATGTACAAAAGATTCAGTGCAGAGGTTAAAAAGGGAGACATTTGCACCCTGGTATGAACAGATGTGGAGAGGGAAGGATAGTAAACTAATAAAGCAGCATGTGATTCATAAGGTTTGCAATACCTTTATCATTGTGTTCAATAATGTGCAAAATCAGATTGTAGATTAATAATAACTTTAATTAATTAGGTTGTTGCTTATTCAAGTGATTTATTAGTCTCTTAGTAGGGGATTGCTTAACCAGGGGACATCATGGCCTTCCCTCTTCTCCAAGAGGGAAGGTCAGGTCACGAAGGAAATGCATTATATTTGAGAGGCACATGCCATGAGCCAATAAAGCTCTCCTCCCACTGCTGGCAGTGCCCAGATGCTCATGACATGTAATGGCACAAGAGCATGTAGACCAGCCCATTGCAATTTCCGGACACCATCAGACGTCTTAGGAGCATCCCTTAAGGAAGACTACCAAGACAAACCCAGCAGAGGGAAAGACAAATGACGTTGTTTTATTATGTTATGGATGTGAGTCTGTAGAATGCTTGGAAGGTAACTTCTCTGCTTGATTTGCCCATGAAAACTGAGGTTCCAGGAAAAATATACTCCAGTTAAGTGTAAAAAAGCTACAGAAACCATCAAGGAGCAAGCAGAGCATTAGCTGGGAGGCAAGTTTTTGAGAGGAGCAGTGCTTTGTCTCCAATACATCTGCTTTTCCCCTTCCCTGAACCCTCTTTGAACTCATCTGTGCACATGAAACAGGAAAAAGGGAATCTAATTAAATATCCATCACCAAACACAATAAGGGCTGAGGCCAAGTTCCAGACTCCATCTCTTGATCCTGCAAGGAAGCAAAGTCAGGAAAAAAGCAGGGTCTCTCACTGCAAGTACAAGTGGAAATGTAAAGACAGCAACAATGAATTTTCTTCATCCACAGTAAGGCAGTAAAGAAGGACTTAAAATCATGTCCAATCATTCCTGTAGACCACTTTCAGGGTGGATAGAAAATTCATTCCAAGTTCTTTGCCAGAGAAAGGACAGAAAGGTGAAAATGGAATGGAAAAGTTGAAAATCTTTTCATTTTGAGTATTATTATTGCAGCTAGCTCATGTCCACGTGTGTAACACAATCTCTGCCAGACAAGGTGAGAGTCACTGCAGACCTCCCTCCTCATTTGCTTGTGACACTGTTCCCGGATGATGCATGCTGGCTCTCCTGGTTTTCTTCAGGGCCATCTCAGCACCCTAGCACATCCCTGCAGTGGTGGACCTTCAAATACGAACTTGGTGATGTGAACAAAGAAACTCTGCCAACACCAGAAAGTCTCATCTTACAGCACAGTAGCTGGTCCATCACATTGCATGTG
The DNA here is from genome assembly GCA_024733675.1 of Psilopsiagon aymara. Taxonomy (NCBI): domain Eukaryota; kingdom Metazoa; phylum Chordata; class Aves; order Psittaciformes; family Psittacidae; genus Psilopsiagon; species Psilopsiagon aymara. The sequence continues at coordinate 8,816 of JANRGW010019192.1, read as the reverse complement.
GAAAACACATACAGGATTGTTGGTTCTTCACTTCCCTCTAAAATGCCACTGGATTGGTGGCCAGAGCACTCAACATCTCTCATCAGCTTAAGGTCCAGCCTCAGTCCATCATCACTCCATCAGATTTAGTCTCCAGCCTTGGGGATGCTGAAGCCTGCCAAGGACTCCTGCTACCCAGTGAAATGGTAAGCCAAATGCTTGTCTTTCCCAAGCCTTTCTCAGCAATTACCTCCCCATTTTTAGGAGAGCTTTTACCACCCAAACGCCTGTTGAAGGTCTTAACACCTCTGCTGTTGGTTCAATTCTCCCAAAGGCAAAGAGGCAGCAACAGGCATGGTGACATGGTCCCTCCAGGCTCTCCAGCATCAATTTTTTTGCTCACAGCAGAGTATTTCCAGCTCCCTATTCGCAGCATTCAATGTGAAGTGAAATGAACACCAAGACTCCTTCATGGGGAGAGGTGGGGTCGGAAAGTCCGTGGTCGAATCATCATCACCACCTTCCTCAGGGAGTAGTAGTCTGTGTCCTTCCATGAGTACCACACAATACCATCCGGCCCCAGGGCCTTGCGGTTTTTAATGGAGTATCGGCCGCCCTGTGGTGCAGAGAAAGAAAGATGGTGAGGTATGGGAAACACATGGAAGCATCATCCGGAAGGGAGCATCAGAAAACCAATTGCTTTGAAACACTGGAGCAAAGAGCTTAATGACACAGTGGTGAAAGCAACACGTAAAGCCCAACATTTTCCAAATGGTCCCAATGGAGCTGGCATCCATCCATCTCACTATGTGTCACCCATACCAGAGGTTTTCACCATGCAGCCCCATCCTCAGTGTGCAGAGATGGCACAATACTTGTGCCTAACCTGTGGCACAGAAAAAGCCAGGCTCCCTTGGTGCCCCCAGCACTCATTTTGTTTCCTCCATGGAAAGCAAGGCAACCCAGGAAGGACTGTTGTGCTACAAGGACCAGCAGCCTCCTCCCAGCCATGGATCTCGTGCTAACGTCTGCACCCTCATTCCTCCACCTTACCTTGTAGTACACCCCATTGAGGTTGGAGAAAAAGCACTGGTGGTACCACCAGCCTCCGTGGGAAATCTCAGCACAGATGTTCCCTGTGTCAGGTGTGCTGAAGCTCCTCTTGTTGTGGTACCAGGCAAACGAATCCTCCACTGTCCCGCTGAACCCGTCCACATGCAGGCGGTAATAGTTTGCCTCGTCCTCAATGCTGCAGGCAACAAAGGTGGAACTATTCAGTAGGGAGTGTTTGAGTGTCCTTTCCAACCTGGATGCTGCATTCCTGGTGTGGACAACTAGCAATCATCTTGCTGCTCTGGCCAGCCTCCTGCTATGATTCATCACCTCTAAAAGCCCAAGACTGTGTGTTTTTCCCTTCCGTGGGATGAGCATGATTTTGTCATGACTCAGGACGCTTGTTATAGGGCTGAAAGAGGCAGGCCGTGACTCTAAAACCACAATAAAGGACAGCAGCAGCTTTGGCAAAGGAGTCCGTCTAATTACACAGCACTGCCTCCTCTCCACGCAACAAGCATCCTGCTCTTCACCTAAATGGAGCTAATGAGTAATCTCTCCCTGGGTTAACAACAACTGAATGTCAATGCCATTGCACATGACATCTGAAAAGAAAAATCAGGATGGCCATTCAGAGCACACATTTGCTGCTGGGGGATGCTCTAATGCACACTTAGGAAACGGAATTTATTCCAAGTTCTTCCCTGTGAGGGTGGTGAGGCACTGGCACAGGGTGCCCAGAGAAGCTGTGGCTGCCCCGTCCCTGGCAGTGTTCAAGGCCAGGTTGGAAGGGCTTTGAGCAACCTGGTCTGGTGGAGGGTGTCCCTGCCTGTGGCAGGGGGTTGGAACTGGGTGAGCATTAAGATCCATTCCCACCAAAACCATTCTATGATTGCCATTCTGTGAGGCCCCGTATCAGCTGGGGGCTGTCCATTGGGCCCTGCAGCTCACTTCCCCGGGACTGTGGATGCTGGCGAGGGCTGAATGACACTGAACATTCCCTAGCTTACACAGCAAAAATTGATGGTCAAGTCCAGGTGGGAAAGAAAGGATAGACAGCCTGGGACCAGTCTGAAAGGTATTCTGAACAGTGTCACTCTGACCTCAAAGGGGTTCCCATGCCTGAAGGTCTCCCAGCGTTGAACCTGTTGAATTATAAGAAACAGGGAAGGCGACCCCACTTTCTACCTGAAGACCTGGTAGAAGGCATGCTTGTGCTTGCTGTTCCAGTCCTCCAGGTCAATACGAAGGGAGTAGTCCCCTTGGCTTGTCATCTTGTGGATGTTCTCATTGCCCAGCCAGAACTCGCCATTGAGGTCCCCAAAGCCCTCCTTGTACTCCTTCCAGGTCCGGTTGAAATCAACTGAGCCATCCTGACGCCTCTGGATGACTGTCCACCCCCCACCTGCCAGGAGAGATATAATGTAAGTTGGGAGCATCCAGGGAGCATCCAGGGGGTCCTGGACAGACTCCTTAGTGGCGTCACCTCTAAGGATCCATCTGCAGCTCAACAAGGTAATGCCGCATCCCACCAAGTGGCAAAATACAGTGTTGGTTGCTGCACAGGGGTAAAAGGTCATGGAAAAGTGCTCCCATGCTGGTTCATAATGATTTCCCACTCTCGACAGCCTCAGATTTTAAGGTGGTTTTAGATGAGAAGGAGCTGGTAGTTTTCAGGAGGCAAATGTTTTGGAACTGGAACAAACCAGAGATCCTGGAGTTTGGAGATTATGATGTACTGTTCCTGCAGCACCACAGAGGCACACTAGCTCTCCCAGTATTGTCTCACTGTCTCCATCTGCTCTCCCATCTGTCCAAATTGCTCTCTCCTCTCTTGTTTTGTTCCAATGTTGTAAGCTTAGGGGGAGCCTGGGAACTGGGACCATCTTCTATTTGCTGTTTGTACAGCCTGCCACTCTACAGTGTCCAAGACTGTGTTGATAGTCAGGCAAATAATAGTAATGACATAACAGAGGCCACGTTGTTTGAGCAGCCTGTTTCTTAATGACCAAGGCTGCATTCACCTGTGGATTCTCCAACAGGCGACATGCCTACATGTAGGGAGCTGAACCCCTTCCTCCAGAATAGGCTGAGTGGATGTGACACGTCCATCCAGACTGGAGTAGATCCATGGAGCAAGGAATTGCCCCATTTCCTTGCTGATTGACATTATTCCTCCAAAACTCAAGTGTTGCACGCTAATTTTGTTATTAAGTTTGTGCCTTGCAATGGCAGTAGTGTCTCCACATGAGTATTTAGACAGAAAGGGTCAGACAAGGTACCTGGACCCTCATTTACACTCCGAAAGAAATGTGGGAGAGCATCAATACCCCACCCCCACCCCCTCCAGCACAGTTACAACTGGTGATTGCCCACACATGGCCTTTAGCTACACAGAGATGCTCCAGATACCCCCAGTGAGCAGCTGCTACTCCACAAGGGATTACTTTCCCCTAAGCTGTGTGTCATGTCCACTAGCGCACTGCAAATATCTTGGATGCACGAGGACATCCTAAAGACCACTGAACACCTGGATTAAGACAACTGAATTCTAGCCGTAATGTCTAGTTTGAACAATTCATCCAAACCCTTTCTATAGCCAGCAGAGAGAACAAGTCCTCTGTCCTTGGAGAAGAACCCTTCTGCTCCCACTGACTATAAGGTAGCCTCGGAATAACTCAGATATGAGACACAACTCTCAGGTTTGACAAATGCCACCCAAAGCTCTGCTGGAAGATGCTGTAGGTGCCTCCAGGAGTACCTTCGGTGTCCATCTCACACAGCACTTCAATAGGCATCCCTCCAACTATGGGCATGATGCTGTAGACACCAGAACGCCGGAGCCCATTGTAGTAAACTGAGGCACAATCGATGGGGCAGTTCCTGCCGTGCCTCACCTCTGGGAAAGGAAGCAGAGAAACACAGTGTTTAGTGCATGGTGTGGAGGAAGGGGCACACAACAAAAGCCAGCACAATGTTCATGCAGTCAGGTAAATAACACTGGATTCAGACCTTCTGAAGCTGAAAACCTCCGCAGCACACTGGCTTCACACCTGAGGGCAGTGGTTAGTGATAAGGTTCCTTAGCTCACCTCTGCTGTGGCTGGAGAATGGCCTTTGGTTCAACTCTTTAATTAATGGCAATAAAGAAATTATATGCGTTTTTCAAGGCTCAAATTAGATTGTACCTCACACCTCAAAGGTCTTCTACACTGATAAAGAGTAGGCTGGTTCTCGAGCAATGGTCAGTGTAGACAAAAGCAGGCGGCTTTCCTTCTCCTAAGCTGCTGCTGTAACACAAACCTGGGTTCTGTCTTACAAGGGAAGGGGATCAAAAACATTCTGGTGAATCTAAAGAGGTTTTTAACTGGGATATGATCAGAGGGCTGGAGCACCTCTGCTATGGAGACAGGCTGAGAGAGCTGGGCTTGTTCAGCTGGAGAAGAGGAGGCTCCAGGGAGACCTTAGAGCATCTTCCAGTGCCTAAAGGGGCTGAAAAGAAAGCTGGAGAGGGGAGATTCAGATTCAATACTCGGAAAAGGTTCTGTCCCTCAACCAGAATTCCATCCTCAAAGGCTGAAAAACTGTGCTGGAAAAGTAACAACTCATCCTTCTCCAAAGCACCTCCTAGACACGGGATTTGGGGCATGGGGACCAGACTGGCTCATCTAGTCTTGTCTTCTCAAAGACCACCACCCCTTGCCATGGACCCAGGGACTTGAACAGCTTGCAAAAGCAGCACGGTTTCCCTGCCAGCGCCTCCAGGCTGGGCTTTGCAGATGCTGGCTAGCCACTGGCCCTGCTCAGTCTTGGCATGGGAATCCCTCTAAGGAAAACAACACAAAACCTGACAAAAATCTAAACGCATTCATTAAAGAAAAGTGTAATAACAGAAAAGAGGGGGTTTTCTCAGAGTTGCAGTTTCATTAAAACCCTAATTTCGTGCTGTGAATTTTTGAAGGAAAAAAACCTTATGTTTTGTGTGGTTTTTTTCGGATGACAAACAGCCCCTGGGTCTGTGAGGAAAGCTCGAGCAGCTGACTGCAGTAGGGTGATGGTGGGAGCAATGCCAACATGGCTGTCAGAGCCCAAGCAGGTCTCACACTACCCATAGAGACAAAAAGGAGGCACTGAGGGACAGGACCCCTCTCCTAGACAGCATGGAAGCCATCCCCAGAGGTATCCATTACTCCGAGGAGCCCTCCTGGCTGCCTTGGGAAGGAAGGTTGGGGGAGATCAGACTCCTGGCCAATGTGGAGGAGATTTAAAGCAGTTTCCCCACAGCCTTTTCCTTTGCGACCCTTGAGAGAGGATGAAGCATCCTACCCCTTCCATCCCAGCAGCTCCCCATCACCTGGATGGTGCATCTCCTCCTGCAGCCTCATCTCGGCAGGACCCAGGCAGGTGGGGTTGCGCCAGGCCCAGTCGGTCAGGACGGAAATGTTGTTAATCTGTGCCTGCATGTCATAGAGCAGCGTGGCCTGGATGTGCTGCAGGGTGCTGGCCTCGCTGTACCGATGCTCCAGGTCCTGCACCCGCTGAACCAGGCTGTGATTCCGGTTGGATGCCTCCTCGTGCTGCAGGTAAGGAGAAAGGCGGGATGGGAGTGATGCCTGGGGACCAGCATGGCCCCAGGACCTCAGGGAGATGGGCAGGCAGTGGAGCAAGAGGGCAGAGGAGCACTTGCTGCATGCACCAACAGAGATGAAGGACCCCAAGGATGGTGCCTGCATCCTCATCCTCATCCTCAGCCCCATACCAGCCCCGAGCCCACGATGGGAACCATAGGTAGCTTGATGTTCCCAGGATCTGGGGCAGTTAGGTCATGCATAGGCAAGCCTGCAAGAACAGGGCAAACATATAGGATATTCAAACACCCCTCAGTCTGCAACCTGCTGCAACATGGACGTGGCCTAGAAGAACATGGAAGTGTTTAGCAATGCACCACTGCTGGGTTTTCCTTCCAAAAAGTTGTCCAATCTCCTCTTGAATCATATTCTATTTTACAACATTTCAAGGAGCTCCACAGCTTCTCAACACGTTCATGATGAGCCATCTCCTGTTCTCTGGGCATCAGCTGGTGTCCTGTAAACAGCTGTGACAACATCCATGCTATGCAAAGAGGGGATGTGATGTAGGACCCCAACAATTTTCATGACCATTTTGCTGCCTGGTTTTAGGACAGCCAGTCTCTGATTGTATGTAAAATATGCAAAAGCTGTCTGGACATGCCCTTAGCTCACACCATGAGATGGGCACCCTGAGCTCCACCAGCATTCACAGGACTGAGTCCAGCTCTGGGGCCACCAATATAAGAAGGATGTTGAACTGTTGTAGTGACTCCAGAGGCCACAAACATGATCCAAGGGCTGGAGCAGCTCTGCTATGGACACAGGCTGATAGAGCCTGTAGAACAGAAGGCTCCTTAAGGGGAGACCTTAGATCAGTTTCCAGTGCCTAAAGGGGCTGACAAGAAATCTGGAGAGGAGTTTTTGCCAAGGGCCTGTAGGGACAGGACAAGGGGAATGGCTTTAAACTGACAGAGGGGAGATTGAGATGAGATCTTAGGAAGAAGTTGTTCCCTGTGAGGGTGGTGAGGCCCTGGCACAGGTTGCTCAGAGAAGCTGTGGCTGCCCCATCCCTGGCAGTGTTCAAGGCCAGGTTGGATGGGGCTTGGAGCAACCTGGTCTAATGGAAGGTGTCCCTGCCCGTGGAAGGGGGGGTTGGAACTGGGTGAGCTTTTAAGGTCCCTTGAACCCAAAGCATTCTGTGATTCCATGATTCTATGATTCTACAAACATGCCTAGCCACAGTCACTGCAGACACACTCGCCTGCCTTGTTCAGTGCTCCCTGTCCATTAGATGGCAGAACAGGCCTTAAACAGAACCTCCAAAATCCCACAGCAGCCTTGGATCCCCCCTTCCCTCCACTGGGCAATGCAACAGCTCTACACTGTGTGCCCCAGTCCCTTCTGCGTGGGTCTGGGGTTGCCATCTGCAGTGCAGGGATGCTGTTTCTCGGCCAGCACTGCCCTTTTCTGTCCCCTGAGTGCATCACCTCTTCCTCCATCACCCACTCAATGTCACTGCCTGGAGCTCACAAACCACCCCAAGACCCTGGAAATAAATGAGTTTATTTTCTCAGCTCACTGTCACAGCATCAGTGGCAAATCTGGATTTTTAGGTGTCTGTGCAAGCGTGCAGCTTATTAAATAGTACTGGGAACAAGAGCTCCAGCACTTGACTCATCCCTACCTACAAAAGTACCATGGGGCTGCCGAGGCACAGGGATTTCCTTCCACTGGGAGCGTTTGCATGCCCTGAATATGTTTTCTTCCCTTTCAGCTGCTCCAGGACCCAGCTCACACCTCAGTCCCCAGGACACATCTCAGCTGGCTGTTCCCATGAGATGGCATCGCTGCTGCTGGGTCATTTACCAATAACTAACATGAACTCTGTAATATCCTTCCCAAGGCTGCTTGAGCATCACCTGTGTTGCCCTGCTGAAAGCCCATTCAGCCTGCCTGTATCCCAAAATCCAGAGCAGCCAGATAGGCAGGGAAGTGGGAATTACAGCACGCTTGGTGTTTTCCTTTTCAGGGCTGCAGTGTCTCCAGCTCTACCATAAATCAGCCATGTCCCCCCCGACCTGCTCTGTGAGCTGTGACTGACACAGGCTCCGGTGATGGGCTCCTTCCAGCTCCTTCACCCACACATCAGCTCTCCAAGTAAACCCCATGATGAGCTCTCCCAGACAGTCCCCTCCTCCACAGCTGATACCTTTCCTTTATTCCTGCTGCTGATTAAAGCTGGCACAGCCAGACCACCCTGACAGTGACCTGATGCTGCTCCCTTCCCTGCATCCCTCTGCACTGGTGGGACCGGGGTTGTGGTTCGCACCGCAGGGTCCTGCTCCGTGCATATCCCAGCCATGCAAATGCAATAAATAGGACTGGAAATGCACACGGAGGGCTGGGTGAGGGGGTTGCTTATGTTCCCTGAATTGCACTGGAAAGAGGGAAGCATGGCAGAGACGGGGGCAACCTGCCTGACCCAATTTGGGTGTCCCCATAAGCCCAGGAGGAGCGGTGACCTGGAAGAGCCTGTTGCTCTCACTCAGCTCAGAAAGGAATGCTGAGCTTAGAGGGATGTCTCTGCTTGGACAGACAAACCCACGCTCAGCTCGAGAGATACACTGATGGCAAACCCCAGGGATACCAAAGAGCAGCAGCTGGAGGCTGATTGATGAAGGTGGATTAAGAGAGCAACAGCTCCTCAGTGGGAGGAATGGAGGTGGAGGAGACCTGCCCAGGCTGACATAGCAGTGGAGATGTAGGGATGAAGGAGGAAAGCAGCTTCCCAAACTGGGCACAGGCATGAGGAAATGGCCAGACCAACACAGCAGGTAAACTCCTTGTGGGAGAATCCCAACAGAGGAGGGGAGCAGAGGCAAGCAGCTCTGCTATTGCATCTGGGTTCCTTTGTTCAGTTACAACAACCTTTGTAGCATGGAACTTTGTTTCTTGTTTCTCTCACCATCCAGTGCTTGGAGGGTGACAAGACACACTTATGCCCATCAGCTAAACTCTCCTGCTTTTGGACAGAGCCTTGGGTGACATAGTCTAGTGGAAAGTGTTCCTTCCCATGGCCGGGGGTTGGAACTGGATGAGCTTTCAAGTCCATTCTAACCCAAACCATTCTGTGAGGGTGATCATGGGACTGGAGCACCTTCCGTATGAAGATAGGATGAGAAAGTTGGGGCTGTTGAGCCTGGAGAAGAGAAGG